>JAIPRM010013486.1:0-11404 GCA_025469315.1 Stegophylla sp. TES_Ste_2020
TAAGTTTGTGATCAAAAGGAAGCTAAATTAATTCATTTTCAATGTCAGTAGATATTTTTACTGTCATTATATCTACTGCAAATATTTAATAATTGTTCAATCCATTTATAATTAATTCGAATATGTTTAGGAAAATGTTTGTTAAATGATTTATTTAAATTTGTTAAATGTCCATGGGGGTACCTCAGTTATGTCTTCTTAGTTAACTTCATTATAGTACTTCATTTTAAAACGTACAAACGTGAGTAAAATTTTTATTATTTTTAGAATATACTCGAGCTTTTTATACACGAAAATGCCTCAATAAATTTTGCTACATTTTTCATTAGTTGAATGTAGACAACAAATGTAGGTGTACAAAGTCTCTTTAACTTTTTAGTTATATATTTTATATCTTAATCGTCGTAATCTTTATTTATTGCAATTTATCTATTTTTAAATCACGTAAAGGTTAACGGCACGGCGCGGCGCCCCTACAAAAACAACGAGGCACCCTAGGGCGCCGCGGCGCACACTTTGGGAACCACTGCTATAGAGTATAGGTACATAATATCGTTGCCTTTTTTAAACCCGAGAACCGAATATTCTCAGTTTTATTTATTTTTTATTATTGTTCAACGATATAGTGTTGTTTAAGTATTAATATGAATATTTTATTATAGGTTAGTTAAATTTATACGATTTATTAGTCCTATCGGACGTCATTTTTTCTGGATACAAATTACGAAACAATAAAACAAACGATTCAATACAACACATTAACCATGTATAATATGTATAAATCCATATGTACGTTTCATACACGGTCAATTACACCGATGAAAACGCGATTACTTAAATACAATAGGTCTAAAATGACTGCATTTTCACATTTAAAGTATCGTGGACGTTAAGAAAATATTGTCTCAAACTATGCGTACCTATATATTTTATTATGTCCGCTAATTGTATATTTTTCTTTAGTACAGGAGCGTGCACTTCGTTTGGGCAAACTGCACGAGTACTATAGTATAATATGGCACAGGTACGCGGTAAATCACATAGAGAAATTTAAAGTACACACGTGAATCAAAACTCCTATAGTTTAAATCCATAAATCATTGACTTGCGAGACGGTGAGATTATGATTGCCAGCACGCATTTACGGCAACGATCAGTAATATTTGTGTCAATCATCTTTAGGGGTAAACTATAACATGTGATTACCGGTTCCCACTATATACGAGTAGATCTCTAATAGCGCATCTAAAATTTCTAATACGCACATCAGCTCTTAATTATACATAAATTTAAATTATATGGTATCTGTGCACACGTCACTTGTAAGTACATATATTATTGACTTAGGATAATGTAATGGAAAATAAGTGCATTATGTATAATATGATATTACCGGAAATTCATATTATTCATTTACCCTATACAGAAGCATAATTATCGGAGGGGACAGAAGGGTAAGATCCTACATTACTCCTAACTCTAAGATAGATACTGAACGTAACAATAATATAATGTAATTAATAGTAGTTATTTTTTTGGGAGTGAAATTCTCTCGGTATTTCTGTAGGTAAAATATTTCATATTTTTGGTACTTAAGCAATTTTTGAAAATTCTTTATCTATCCAAACGTAAAAAAAAAGCTGTTAAACAATAAAAGTAAAAAGATGGACATATATTGCACCATGGGGTATTCTTCGATCTTCAAGTGGGACTTGGATGTGTTAAATTCTAAAAAAACGATAAATCATTTCTTCAATAATTACGATTATATTTTATTTATAATAATGCTGAGTTGATTAACGAGTTGTTTCATCTACGAATAATAATTAGAAAAATAATAATAATAATACATTATGTTTAAAAGTTTCACTCCACATTTATTTTTGTATTGGGTCAAAATCTAATATAGCGAAATAATTTTGTACACAACCAGCTAGATTATAATGCATTTCACATGCGGCTCGCAAGATCATTTGAGTTGGCCACTCATGATGTAGAGCGAAATTCTGGTTTTAACGATACGTTGCGAGTTGAAATTTTTGAATAAGTTTTTCTATACTAAAATATGTACACATAAATAATAAATATCATTTTAAAAACACTAGCTTCTTCGGTCCACTTAGAATTTAAGATGGTAAAATATATTTTCATCAACGATTTTAGTTATCTAGTTATAACTATAAAAATAACAGTGCTGGAAACTCGTAATTTCCATAAATGATCGATAATAACATGATACAGACTTGCTTAATAATTACTCCAAACCTTTAAGTTGAATATATAATTTTTGAAATATTTTAAGCATCTTGTTTTTTGAAAGTCTTTTTTTAAACACCTGATTTCATAAAATGATTCGTTTCATCGTCAATCTATGTTTTAAGTTTCAAAAGGATAGGATCTATCTAGAAATTAGTTTTTAAACGCATTTAAAGTTGGAATTTTAATGGAACTGATTATTATTTGCAATCGAAATCTCCTTAAATTTTGAATTCTGAATTTGGAAAAAATTTTCTTTTACCAAACGAATAACATTTATGTAATTTCTATGTATGTTAGTATGCTAGGATTAACATTCTATGAATCTTCCTCCTCTAGAACAAATAACTAAATAAGTCACTGGTTGTATATAACGCACAGGCATTTTATGAAATTACTGAAATAGATTGAATAATGATTGTATTTAGATGAGGTATGCGGGTATGCCAGAGGAGATCATTTTCTTTCAGACGATGGTGATCTGTTGCTAGTGAACAATTGACAGGAAGTGGTCAAGTATTTAAAAAATGTACAATATGTAAAATAAGGCACCAAAATAAAAAAAATGTTTGAGCGTAGGCATAATAATTATAGGATTTATGAATGAATATTCTTATATTGCTCGTAGCATGTGTAGAATGTATACAAGGCGTGTTTCACAAATATATAATTCAAATAACGTGTAAAATTATTGTTATATTTTTGTAGTATACCCTGTGTACATAATAAATGTATGTATTTATGTGCCATTACATTTGTTAATTATTCAGCAATAAATGCAAACAGATTATATTATTCCATAACTATAAGTATTACTATTATACGTGCATAATAGGTATCTAATATACCTATGTAAGTATACATAACATGTACAATAAATCGCAAAATTATTTACTCCAGTTCTCAATATAATGTTTATCTTGATGTAATCGGAAATTAGACACATAATACAATATCTAGGTATATATTATAGTATACATATAAGTCGATAATTATTAACCCTGCAGAAACGTAATCAAAATGTGTTATTAATGTCAACGTAATTCTAGTGATGTTCAAATATGCAATGGATATACAAACTACAGAGTTTAATCGTCATTGCTAATGAAATGCTTTTGATGAGCGATAAACGATGTCTATCAAATCGTTAATATTGTGAACGTATTATGATTGCCACCGGTGAAATATTTCGGAAGCGGTAAAAGGGTTTTTGGCTTTAGCGATAATATTGCTTTCGAAGGGAGTAACGGTACAAATATATACGTATTACTACATTAAAATTTGAACGATATATGTGCCCCGTTATCAGGGCAAAATTAGACTCAAGCATAATCAAAGGCACATATTTTTTAAAAGCTCATTGTAAGGCCAACTTCGAAGACTGTTAATACTTAATTTTAACGAAATCAGTTATTTTATCCTGATATGAAAGTATTTTCCAAAACTTTAATCAAATTTTTAATTCTAAGTCCAGTTAATTTTTTTTTAAAACTAAAGATTTTTTACACGTTGTTATCTATCTATAATCGAAAATACGTTTTCCATTTTTTTACTTAGAAGTGAATTTTTCTTTATTCTCAAAAGGAAAGACACCTGAATATTTTAGATTCTGAGCGGAGAAAAGAAGCTATGAATTTACGATGATGTTTATTTTTTTTTCGTTCTGAAAACACTTTTGCGTATAGAAATACTAATCCAAAAGCCTCGATCAACCAATTTTTGAATAAAAATTTGGCTGTAGATGTTACTTTATATTTAACATTTTTAGATTTTGAACGAAGTGAAGAAACTAGAGTTTTTACAATGATGTTTATTTATTTTTATTTTCTGTTTACACTTTTTCGTATAGAAATACTTGTTCAAAAGTTTCGATCATCATTTTTTGATCCAAACTTTATGAAAATTTAATTTTAGATAGGAAATAATATGAGAAACATTTTGGCGCAAGAAAATCTTGAAAATGTAAAAAAAAATTTTGCATATTTTTCTAAATTTTTTTTTCTCATTTAATTTTTTCCTATTATTATTTACTAGACAAAAAAAAGTAAAGTAAAAGAAAGTAAAGCAAAGTAAAGCAAAGTAACACCACGGATATTATTCGCTGTTCGGATCAGATACTATTGGTGGGTGTGTTCAAAATAACGACTATTATTGTTTTTTATATTATTAACTTTCTTCGTTCAGAATCGTCTTATTGAAAAAATGATTTATCTTTTCTTTAAAATTCTACACATCCACCAAGAGTATCTGACCCGAGGAGCGAAGAATATATCCGTGATGAATTTATCTGGCTTTTTTTTGATATAAATGCTAAAAATGCCACAACCTTATAACGTTTTCGCGGAATCATCCAAAGTGAAGTGAAATAGATACATACCTGCAAAAAAAAAAACAAAAAAAACAATATTAGAAACATTATTATTATTTATGTACACACTTGTATGTTATTTTAGTTTGTTTTTGTAAGAGTATTATGCCAGCAGTACACATTTGTCATGGAAGTTTCAGTGAGGCGAGAAAGCACGAGTGCACACAGCACATTCTCGGCTTATAGGCGTTATCTGCATTACAGTCTCTTCTAGTCGCAGTGGCGCTCGTCTCTGAAGCGAGTAAAAAATTTAACAAAAATATAGATCTTCTTTTACTACCGTGTCATAAAAGGCCAAACAACACATAATACGCTGGTGCGGTGGAAAATAATTAACCCCAGTTACGCCATTGATTATGGCACATGCGAATGTGTGAAAGACATATTTGAATGGTTTAACATATGGAAATTTATATATGACGTATAGATATAACATAATATATTCAATTCACGTCCCCGAGGAGGAGGAGCAGGAGCATATATCATATACAACGATATTACAACGGTGATTAGAGAATAAATAATACACGTGTAAGTATGAAAATATAAACGAATAAAAAATTTAAATAATGCTCTTTTTTTTGTTATTTAATTATACAAATATTTAATTTTTTTATAGGTGTGATGGCTTCACTTCTATATACCTAGTACAGTAGTACCTACGGATAAATATATATACATATATATATATATAATAATAATAATAATTGTTTACTTTATACATTCGAACAAAATGCCGAACGCGGGTGTGTGTTAAGTATATGTATTTATAATATTTAATGACGTTAAAGGGTAAATGTATACTCATCGGACCGCACCTCTACTGTCCCGTAAACTGCAACAATCCTGTTTATAATATGAATTCCGTCGTCATCGTATATTTGGACATTATTGTGCCCTGGCGCGGCGCGCGTGATGAGTAGTTTTTCACACGCTTGTAATTCATTAATTTTCCCTAATGACGTGTGTGTGTGTGTGTGTGTGTGTGTGTATTGTAGTTGTTGTGTTGCGATGACTTAACGGTAATGTGTTCACACACTCACATAAACACAGTGCATTTGTGTGGGTACACACGACACGAAGAGAGGAGTGTTTTTTAAGGTATGATGACAGGTACATACACTGCATAAGTTGTATCCAATCCGTAGACGTAACGCGGAGGTTCCCAAACATTTTTGTTCTGTAGACCACTAGTCAATTTTTTCTGTTTTTTGTAGACCCCCTAATATAGCATTTTACAAATCCATTACATTTTTTTGAAAGCCGACACAAAATAACTCTCTTGGAAGTAGCTATTAGTGGAGAGAAAAATTTTAAAATAAAAAACAAGTAATTAATTTCGATAAAATAATATCGAATTTGGCGGAAGAGAGAGTGTAGTTTTGACGGAAAAGGAATTGATTTTTTTAGATTTGGCGGAAAAGGGAAATGTGTAGTTTTGGTGTAAAAAGGTTCCGTTCAGATAGCCGGTATGGGCACAACTCGTTTCCGTCAAAACCACACCTTTCACCTTTCCGTCAAATTTAAAAATCGATATTATTTGCCAATATGTGGTGTTTTTGACACTCAAATCTCACAGCAGACATTGGCTAACAGTTTCTGCACATGTTTTGGCACTCATCGCTACGCTCCTTGACACCATCACTTCGTGATTAAATAACATCTTCGCTCCGGAACTCTGTTCACTTCGCTCACTTCGTAAAATTCCTCTCGCGCTTCGCGTTTGATTCAAATCGATATTAACTCTCGGATTATTGTGCAACGTAGAGATACTTCGGCTTGATAATCGACTTGCTGTGCAACGTAGGAACATTTCAATTTGATTATCGGTAATTATCGTTAAGCTCTTGAGTAATTTTATAAATAAACCATCATAAATAATCTGACTGAATAAAATTTTTTTCTTTATGATTATAAACTATAATTTTTAAATAAAATTTTCTTGAATAAACTGAAACTCCACTCAGAATCGTTTCATTGAAGAAATGATTTATAATTTCTTTAAATTTCAATACACCCATTAAGAGCATCCCACCCAAAGAATACCCATGGTGCGAAGTATGATCGGTTTTTTAAATTTAATTAGGTACTGAAAAAACTAAGGTTTTGATTTTGTTTCAAAAACGAGATGAGTAAAATAAGTATTACCTATATTAGAAAAAAGCCGGACATACTTCGCACGATGGGGGTGTACTTCACACGACGGGTGGTATTCTCTTGACGGGCGTATTAAATTTTAAAGAAACGATAAATCATTTCTTCAGTAAAACGATTCTGAACGAAGGAAGTTAATAATATAAGAAAAAAAATGTCTAAAATTTTTTTTCACATTTTCCAAATTTTCTTGCGCCAAAATCTTTTTTATAGGATTTTCTATCTATGTTTAAATTTTCATAAAATTCTGATAAAAAAATGATGGTTTTCGAGTCGTTTTTGTCAAATTTTGGGTAGTTTTTTCCAAAAAAAACATTGAAGAATTGAGAAATTCAAAAAATGACCTCTTTAAAGTACAATCTAGAGGCGAATCGGGTTCAAAAAGTTATTGATCGAAACTTTTGGACAAGTATTTCTATACGAAAAGTTGTATACAGAAAAAAATAAATAAATAAATAAAAAATAAACATCATTGTAAAAACACTAGCTTCTTCACTTCATTCAGAATCTAAAAAAAATTTAAAAAAAAAAATAATAAACATCACTGTAAAAATACTAGCTTCTTCACTTCGTTCAGAATCTAAAAAATTACTTTGAAATTAATATTCCATAATGGTTTTGAATAGGTAGTAACAAAATAATAATAATAAATAAAAAAACCTCTCTTAATACATTTTGAATATCCTTTTGGTTTAGAAGAAAAGCAACAAAAATTCTTAATTTGAAATAAAAATTGAGAAATGCAATTCAAAAATATCTTTGAAAAAATGCTTTCTACTCATCATAATCAACATATTAGTTTTAAGTACTCGGCGTTTTTAAAAAAAATATAATATATAATAAAATTGTGTACTTCCGTGTGTCACTTGAGTTCGAAATATTAATGAATGGCTGCGTTTTTTAAAAAAAAGTATGTATTTCGCTCGTCGGGATGTTCTTCGCACGTCGAGTGGGATACTCTTGACGGGTGTATTGAATTTTAAAGAAACTATATATCATTTATTCAATAAAATGATTCTTAACGAAGGAAGTTAATAATATAAAAAACGTGTAAATTGTCACGCATGCTTCACCATAAACACGACAAGCGCTGTACAAATGTTAAACAGAGTGAGTGAAATTCGGAAATCATTAGTGTGATGACGTGACGTTTTATATGCACTTAAATTATATATTATATGCCAAAATATGAGCATCATCAAGGCTCGATAGTTGAATAAATAAAATAATTTTCTTGGTGAATATTATAATAACTGAATAATATGTAACTATTTATTAATAAATATGTAAACACGAATCACTCTGTAAACATTATCGCCATGGTTTAAAAATCATAAAAACAATTACTACAATTATTATACTGGGGAAAAATAGCTCCACGATAACAAATTGCATTGACGACGGACTGGCGGTCTCGTGGCACCACGAGTATATCGTATTTAATAACGTCGAAAAATACATAAGATAAGATAAGCGAAAAACATTACTACCTTTATCCGTACTTTCTTCGATTTTTTTTCAGTCAAAAAAAGTTTATAATAAAGGTATTGTTTGTAACTGTTTTTTTCGTCATTATCGAGTAGTACACGCGGGTACTTGTTCGTTCGTGCGACGAGATATCGTATTAGCGCGTATAGTTTGGTGGTACACGCAGTACGTTTACGTTTTTAACCGAAATTCTCGAAAACTTCTCGACTCGACGATGGAAAATACATCGTTACTCCGTTATTTTCTCCGTGTAACAAAACTCCGCCCGACAACAATCACGCCACAGTCCGGTATATAATAAAAATAATAATAATAATAATAATAATACATGACACGACACGATGACGGTGACGTAGTCGCCATACTGCATACACTACAATATAATAATAATACGCTCGTGCACACGCTCTTCTCAGCGCTCACGCGGTGTCTCACGTACTTACACGATCTTTGTGAGGCGTTTGTATGTCGTGGACTTGCAATAGTTTTCACCTCTCCTCCATAAAAAAAAAAATCAACGTCTGTTGTCTCATGTGTGCGAATCTTACGCACACACTCGCGTATTTTATTATACGGTATTAGATGGGATCATCGTATAACACTATAACATACACACCCACACATACACGAGCGTTAGCTCAGCCGATCGGTGGCTCGAACATAAGGGAGGGTGGGTTTTATGCGTTCATACCTTGGAATTTTTCGATTATACTCTCCACAATAGGTACCTAACCTCCATTATGTATACGTCGTATAAGTAGGGCGTAAACTTTAATGCTCTAAAAAACATGAAAAATACCTTAAAAGTACTACTTAATGTACCAAAAAAATGTCTTTATTCCAAACTGCCATAATTGTTAAACTAAATCTATATAGCGACATATTGTATTATTTTTTCAACCTGTAAGGGATCCCGGAATTTCTATTTAGCTCGAAAATTATTCAACGTCAAGAGATGTGGTACAATCCTGGTTCTTTACTTTTCATCATAACGAATTTATCAACTTTAAAATTCTCTCTGTCACTAAACATGTGAAGTACACACAAATAATACACACTATAAATGTGCAAAGCAAAATAATTGATTACTTTAAAAAAAAATTATTTGAGACGAATTACTTCGATTTCAATTTATTCATTAGTAAAAAGATATACGAAATATATATATATATAAATTTTAAAATATGCTCTAAGTATAAATTAAATTTTTTAATTCTATGATTCATCCATCAGATACATGAAACAAGTTTTGTCCTTCGAACATTCAAACATTGTTTTCATTTGAAATTCTAGAAAAAAATTTAATTTGCATACGTATATAAAACGATACAATAATAAGACATCAAGATATAGACCCCGAAATATGTTTCTGGATACAGGGATGACTCGATGATGAGCTGTAGAATGGTGTATAGAATTTTAAGTAAGGCTAAAAATTGTTGAAGCAATTGCATGTGTTTTTTCCAGTTATTATATTTATTGCAAAGTAAATAGGTATAAAAACCAATAAATATAATTTTATTACATTATGAATAAAATAACAATCTTTCTAGAGTATATTTATATAGACATATTTTTGCATATTTTTAATTTTATAATAAACTAGCTGAATTCCCCGTCGTTGACGAGTATTAATATACAAAATACAAAACGTTGCACGTGAAAAAAGTGAGTGCAACTCCTTTTGGATGTACCTCATTATGAAAGCAATACTTTTTTAGGTGAACGGTTACAATATTTTGATTATTTGTTTTTATATTAAACATGAAATAACTAAAGAGAAAATATAAATATAATTTAATTTACTGACGATGACGCTCAAATTATTTTCAATTATTTTTGTAGGCCCTCTCTATAGACCAAATTTTTAGTTCAATTTTCAGACTGCAGGATGTATAAAATATCAGATGAACTTATTTTGAAACAGGCCCGAAAAAACTTGCCCGTCAAAATCAGTTTAACTTGTATAAATAGAATAAGCTCTGCAATTTTATTTATTTAGATCACTGTGTTTGTCATGCTTATCAAAGTAACTAGGCCATTTAAATACCGATAAATTAGGTCTAGCCGTTTCATAGATCAGCCTGTACAAACAGAATAAAGATTCCGTTGCCCGTAAATATCAGATCAAAAAAAAAAAAAACGTGTTCCATTTTCATCCTCCCCTTCCTTTTAGGGGTTAATTTTCGTAAAACCCGTTCTTAGTGCACATATCTTATCTAAAATTTACTTAACTGAAATTTATTGTATGAAAAAAAATAGGTACCACTCTTTTATATATAGAATACAGACAGATTTTGCCATCTTATAACCCTCCTTCGGGTTGAATAACAAAAAATAACGTATTAGAAATTTCTGAAAATAAAAATTCGTATTTGTTTTACAAAGTATGTATGTTAAGTTTTAAAAAATTCCGACCAAGAAATAACGTTTTCCAATTTTATCCATTTTAACCCCCATAAGGATTGAACTTTGCAAAACCAGTCTAGTATTTGTCGAGATTTCTTGTATAAAAGAAAATATCACTTTATATATATATCTATATATATACCCGCAGCCATTAGGATATTAGAAGGACAGTTCATCATATAGTTTGTTTTATAGGGGACGGGGTAGAATAAATCACTGGATCTTGTATTACGGTGGTTTATTTTAAAACGGATGAGGGAAAGGAGCTCTTCACAATCGATATTTCCTAAGAGTAAATTATGCAGAAATTTGGATAATAATAAAGTGCGTCTAGTTTTGAGTGGAGACAGATTGATGAATGATAATACTGGATCATAGGAACCGTGAGGTGGCCTATAAATATTATAGTTGAAAGAGATGAAACGGAGGAAGTTATTTTGAACCGATTCGATCGCATCAATCTGTTTAGAAGTGTTATTTGTCCAAATCATTGGACAGTATTCTAGGTTTGAGCGAACTAGGGCACAGAATAAAACTTTTAAAGATAGAGGATCTCTGAATGATCCACACGTTCGTTTACTAAATCCTAAGTTGCGCATTGACTTGTTTTTTATCATTTCAGTATGGGCTGAAAAATTTAGTTTTGAGTCAAAGATGACGCCTAGGTCTTTAAAGATTGTTAATAATTTAATATAAGAATTAGAAATAGAATATTTATAATCGATGACA
>JAIPRM010013487.1:0-11403 GCA_025469315.1 Stegophylla sp. TES_Ste_2020
AAGATACTCTTGACGGATGTATTGAATTTTGAAGAAACGATAAATCATTTCTTCAATAAAACGATTCTAAACGAAGGAAGTTAATAATAAAAGAAATAAAAATGCAAAAAATTCGGAGTGCTGGGCAGGAATCGAACCCAGGTATTGTCGCGTAATGGGCCGGATCCGCCACGCTACGTTACTTGACCTTATAGATGAAATAGTAGTGGTATTTAGTATAATAACTGAAAATATTGAATTTTCAAAATAGAATAAAATAGTTAGAAAACTATTGTTGCACGTAGATTTTAATTCACACCATCGTATTCAGCGTCGAAAAATACATAAGATGCAATAAAACATTATCAACCTTCAGTATTTAAATGCTTATAGTATACAAGGTGTTTTTTTAAGCTTGCTCACCCCCATTTTTGGCCGTAAATATGCAAAATTTGGGATTTTTTTCCGGAATGTTCAAGTTACTATAAAACCAATATTTTTCAAACCTCATTTTTTTCATGTCACCTTAAGGGTGTCCTGTGGAGATACAAACTTTCTTTTTTCAAATGGCTACCCCTTATACTACTACCCCCATACATGCAGCCTGCGTTATAATAGTGGCTTTTTCTGGATGAACCATTATTTTATTTTCAAATACATTGAATCTTTTCGTAAGTATACCGAAAGCACATTCTACGATTCTTCTAGCACGAGATAGGCGA
The DNA here is from genome assembly GCA_025469315.1 of Stegophylla sp. TES_Ste_2020. NCBI lineage: Eukaryota > Metazoa > Arthropoda > Insecta > Hemiptera > Aphididae > Stegophylla > Stegophylla sp. TES_Ste_2020. The sequence continues at coordinate 702 of JAIPRM010013487.1, forward strand.
TAGTTATAAATTCTCTTTCTGTTTGTTAATTGTCTTCGTGCATATGGTTTCATTAAATTTATTTTTAAAGGATATGCCTCATCAGCAACAAAAACAAATGGAAATTTTTCTTCTAAATCTTCGTGGATTTTTCTTGGTTGAGTTGGCAAATTTAATTTATTTTTATTAATTAATTTACCAAAATTGAATTTCTTTTAAAATACCTCCGTCGCCATTTCGACCATAATCACCGACATCAATAATTATAAATTTGGCGTTAGCGTCTACTACTGCTTGTAGAACAATGGAGTGGTGCCCTTTGTAATTAAAGTACGAAGATCCGAATGGGATGGACATTGAATTGCTATATGTTTACCATCTATTGCTCCAAGACAGTTTGGAAAATTCCAAGATTTTTCAAATTCATTTTCAATTTTCAACCAATCTTCGGTGGATGGTAAAGGCATAAATTGTGGTGATAGAATTTTCCATATGGCTAAGCATGTATCTTTCACAATTTTACCAGCAGTTTTAGCTCTTATTCGAAGGTTATAATGTAGGCGTTGGAAACGTTCCCCAGAAGGCAAAAAACTAAAAAAATAAACATTTACATGTTTATTATATTAAAGAAAGAGATATCTAAGTTAATAATAGTTATTTTTTAGTGGTGGCGTGCAAAAGTAAATGGACATCTCTCAGAAATTCATACGCAAGAGAGCTGCGTGAAATAAAAAATAAAAAATCGGGATCATCTGGATCAAAAAATAGGAAATGGTATCTCTTCGAAAGTATGAGGTTTCTGTCGAATTTAATGTTACAACATAAACAAATGACTAGTAACGTAAATGATAATTGTAGCGAGCCTGATGAGCGCTGTGAAACTGAAGAATGCTTATACGATGCAGCAATAGTAGAAGGCAATACATTGCCAGAAGACGATACGCTCTTTACAGAGTGTGAACAACCACTAAAACTAGATGAAGCAATATTCAAAAAACCGAAAAAAAAATAAAACTCAGTTCAAAACAACAAGTGAAAAAGTAGCTGAACCAATGATCGAGTTTCTAAAATCGAGGACTAAGCCAACTAGCGTTGAAGATTCGTCAGAATTATTATTTTTCAAAAGTTTAATCCCTGATTACAAAAATCTGAATGAACAAAATTAACGTCGCTTTAAACAAGCTGTATTAATAACTTTAAACAATTATATTGATGACCAAGAACAAATTACTTCATTTCAAAATGGACAAAATTTATATTCTTTACAAGTAGGACAGAATAGAGGGCAAAACATGAATAACTACTACAGCGCTTTTGTATCTGATGTTGCATCCTCACCAGAGTAGCAGTTCATATGATTAAGTTTTATGTTAAGTTCATTTTTAAATTTAATAAAGATGCTCAGTTTAAATATAAAAATAAAATAATATTCTTAAAAATATATCTATATAATATCTTACCTTAGTGTAATTAAAAGTCTTTCTTCAGGAGAAATACTTCTTCTGAAATGAGTGTCATTTTTTCGAATTCAATCTCCTATTTGCTGTATGATAAAATCAAAAGTTTTCTTACTAACACGTGTATAGTTCTTAATTTTTTTTTCATCTGATCGTAATTCACATATAAATAATACAATTACGTTGTGAGTGAAACGTTTTTTGTTCAATGGATGTACCAATAACTTTTTTTTTTCGTGTTCTTCTAAATCGAGTAGAGTGTACCACATACAAATTGCAACTTCTTCGTCAGATGACATTTTCGTAATTTAATAGAATTAATAGAAACTTTATAGAAATTAAACACGCAAGCGTACGTAGTGGAATTCAATTAGATGTACGAGTCAATTTGAAGTACTCAAAACCGAGTGATTGCGTCTTGTTTTGTCTTGATATATAAAACAAATTGTTTTTAGTTGACTAAACACAAAAATGACTAATAATGACTAACACAGTTTTGTTTTTTTGGTGTGCGATCGGCCTTATATTGTTTTTGTGTGTATAATTATTATTGCCTACCTGAAACCTTTGCGGCTAATAATTTTTTTCAAATTAATACTGTTTTCAATTCATTCAACACTCTACTAGATCTGATATTTGTAAGTAATAATCAATTAATAATAAATCCTGCCCTTAATCCAATTGTATCCGAAGACCACCCAGCGTTATCCATTGATTTTATCCATGAAACCAAATTAACAATGATTCCTTTATCCCATTTGTTCTATGATTTTCATAAAGCAGATTTTGAAAGTATTAATAATTTTCACTTATATTTTAATTAGAATGATACCATTTCACAGTGAGACGTTAATAGTGCGGTGTCAGCAATACTTGATGCCTTACATACTTCGGTTTTGCATTACGTGCCATGTGTAAAATTTTCTTCTTCAAAATTTCCTTCTTGGTTTTCAAAAGACTTAATTGATGTAGTATTTTAAAAAAGAAAAGCTCACGCCATTTATAAAAACTCTCATAATCTTGATGATTATCGTAAATTCTCATTTCTGCGTGCAAAATATAAATACTTGTCAAAACAATGTTATAGGTCATTTATTCATACTACTGAAACTTCCTTCTGCACTAACCCACAAAAATTTTGGGATTTCATTAGGAAAAATAGATCCGGTCAATCGATACCTAAAAGTGTAAAGTTGAATAGAATAACTAGTAGACAAAGTAATGAAGTAGCTGACTTCTTCTCCAAGCATTTCAATTCAGTTTATTCTGATTCTGATGTTAACTATGTACCCTTTAATAATTATCATGTAATGAATGATCTTCCTTATAATTGTTTCTTTGATGTATCCCATGTTGAGAAACTATTAACTAGTCTAAAGGGGAATAAATCAGTTGGTCCTGATGGTTTGTCGGGTGAATTTCTATACTTTATTCGTTTTTCACTTTGTTTTCCTCTTTGCCTTCTTATTCGTAAGAGTCTTGATTTAGGCGTTTTTCCTGAGATATTTAAATTCAGTTCCGTTACTCTGTATTCAAATCTGGCGATATATCTGATGTTGTTAATTACCGACCTATTACTATTTTAAGCCATATCTCTAAACTATTTGAGTCTTCAGTTTTACAATGTATACAACCAGCAGTTAATAATATTTTAATTGACGAGCAACATGGATTTCGTCCAGGTCGCTCGACTACTACTTGTAACCTTGTCTTCGTAAATTATATTTACAATGCATTTGAAAATGGCAAACAAGTAGATGTAATATTTACTGATTTTAATAAAGCTTTTGACAAGGTTAACCATAAAGCTTTGATGATAATTTTGAAGAGCAGCGGATTTGGTGAACCCCTATTATCTTGGTTTAGTTCCTATCTTATAAACCGTAGACAATATGTAAAGGTATTTAGCATTAAGTCTGAAGTGTGCGATGTTCCTTCTGGGGTCCCTCAAGGAGGTCATCTCTCCCCACTACTTTTCTCCCTCTTCATTAATAGTTAACACAATGTCATTCTCAATAGTCGTTTTCTGTTATTTGCAGATGATTTAAAATTATTCTTAAAAATTAGCTCCGAGAGTGTCTTCCGCTTACTTTAAAATGATTTAGATGCGTTAGAAACTTGGGCTAATAATCTTGGATTGAATTTCAACATCTCCAAGTGCCGATCAATGTCTTTCTACAGAATTAGTTCTCCATTTTCATTTCACTATAACTTGTATGGCTCCCTTCTCACACAAGTAAGTGACACGATTATCGATCTTGGAATCACATTTGACCGGAACTTAAATTTCAATGATCATATTTAGAAATCATGTTGTAAGGCTTTAGAAACTCTTGGCTTTATAAAAAGGATTTCCAGGGAATTTAATTTGATAGCTCCCCTTAAAACACTTTACTGTGCGCTCGTCAGATCAATATTGGAGTATGCCGTTGTTGTGTGGGATCCTTACACTTCAAATAGTATCAATTTATTATTTATTATTTATAAAAAAACATTTAAAAAACTTACTCATGTAATGAATAAAAAAATTAATCATACAGCTGTTATACCAAATTATGACCACTTCGATAACAATTTTATTAGATTTATTTTTGGTAAATCCATTCACACTAAACATACAGAACCGTATTTTTTCGACTGAGTTTATGTGCCATTACCTGCCAAGTGTAATACAAAACTAGAATTAAATGAAAAAGGAAAAATAATGAATTTATTCCCACCAATTAATGTAAATTTGCCTGATATAGCATGGTATTGCAATAACATTTTATGCAATTTAAATTACAATACAGTTACACTGTTCCTAGAGTATTAAAAATTATTAAATCTTAATTAAATTCAAAACTAAATGAGTTTCCAAATAAAATAAAAAATATTGATTTATGCATCAGTCAAGCTCGAAATCCGTTAAAGTTGGGTCATACTTTGTCATGTTATACCGATGACTGTTCTTCAATTTTGTTTTCTTCTCGATATCCTAGCATCTCATTTCCCAAACATTCAAGAAATTATTTCATTTTTGTATAAAATGCGCAATATACAAAAAAAAGTCGAAAAAATTGATGATGCTATTTATAATTCAAACATACGTATTTTAAGTGAGATTGGAAACCAATAAAAACTGTTCGGGAATATCTTTGATTTTGGTAATTTTAACTTTAAAAACGAAGACGAAATTGTTTCTTCTTATTCTCATTCAATCAATTCGTTCTACAAACGAGTGTTGGATACGTCTATAAATATTTGTACGTAATGTCATCAAATGTGTTTTAGAAAATATGTCATTGATATTAATAAAATTCAAAAACGTCCTAGTAACGAGCATTGGGATAATCTGATTGAATTTATACAAGAATACAATTTACTCAATTAGTATATTTGTAATTACTGTTTGAAAATGTTTCGATTAAACTTGTCACCACCGCCATGTATCCTTAATGATCCTATTTTTTCCGGAGGTACCACGTGTGATATCAGTCTTAAATGATTTTGAAAGAATATTGATACAACGAGCCAAAAAAGCATTTCAGGTCGTTGTCACTTGTCAAAATGAGTTCTGTATCTCGTTCGAAACAACCGAAGAATGTTTTGATTGACAATGTAATAGGCAGAGCTTTTCATTTGCCTTTGCCTATTGAAGAAACGTTAAAAAAATTACCTAAACCCAATCAGGTTATAGGTGAACATGAATTATACATTCTTGTACGTAGCCTTCAAAAAAAAAAAAAATATGGGAAGGCGTGGTCAATGTACAACTTGTTTATAATGTTTTGTTATGGCTTAAACAAAATAATTCATTTTACAAAGATATTATAATTTCGAATTTCAATGACTACGACAGCGGTTTCAACACAAGTTACACTAATATCAAAAATGTTTAAATTCTACTGTTTACTTTTATCTGATGTTGATGTACACGCACTTGATCCGGGATCATCAAGCTCAGAAACCGAAACGGTTGAAATAGTAGTTGCTTTTAAATGGCCTAGTGTGATTAAAAACCGTTTCAATTTTCGAAAATGAGGAACGAGAATACGCAACAGACTAAGCAAAAATAAGAGCGAAAAATAATCACTATGTTTTACTAACGGCGCGCACAGTGCGACTACTGACTAGTTATAAACAAATCGATAATTGTAAATCGTAAGTATCTGACTACAAACTTAAATTACAGCCTCGTTGTTTTTGGAAATTAATCAAATAATCGTCAATCGAATGGATAAGATTAATACCTATCATACCTAGTGCTGATTTGAAATAATGTAACGAATATTTTCGTTAACAACGTGTATAACATTTGTATCGAAAACATTTCAATAGAACGATGTACAGAATACGAATATCGTTAAGAAGATTCGATACAAAACATGTACTTCGATAACAATTCCTTATTGATTTTTTCGTTGTATTTTCATCGAATTACAGAATCGGTCTACAACGGCGAATAGTTTCACGGCTATACGGCTCGCGGCGAAACGGATGGCTCCGGTATATTAAATATGTCAGTGATTTTGAGAGAAATCACTATTTTCACCACTATTCATAGGGATGCTGACTGAAGTAAGTGACTTCATATATTGATTTCATACAAAATAGTAAACTATACTACTAAACTACACAGAAAATTAAAATTTGTTATTTTGTATATAAACCGTTGGCTTTGAAAATAATAACTTCTATAATACCTTATACATTAATGAGTGTACCCATTTCTAATATAATATAGTAAAGTAAATCACAGATTTTATTAATTTAAAACCAAATTGCAAGAACAGCATCTACTTGACTTGCCCACAGTGGCATGCCCAGGAATTTCTTATGGGAAGGGATATAATTTGGAAGTAGAGTGGGAAATTAATCCAGAACGAGAAATCATATACCCAGTCACAGGTACAATTAGGGGGAATTATCCTTCCACGACCATTCAAAACCCCCTAGATTTTGGAAAAGTTGGATAAAATTTATACTCATTGAGGAAGAGAGGAAAAAACAATCAAATAAACATATTTGTTTCTCTTCTCCTTTAAATTTTTTATCCTAATTACGCCAATATGCTCAGTGAATTTTAATTAGAAGAAAAATATTTAAAAAAATCTTTTATAAAATATTTATAAAATCTTCTTAAACTTTTTAGTGTCATTATCCTACGAATACTTTTTTCAATTAAAAAAAAAATTACATTTTGATTGACTACAAGTTACTATTTTAAGTTACTATTTTATTTATTTTATGGTATTTAATATAATGTGGTTTAAACCACAAAAAACTTTAACAGCTTTTTTTTACGCACAAAGAAATATTTAATAGATAAATTTCTTTTATTAATTTGTATTACATATTTAATTTCGTATAAATAGGTACTTATAACTAGGTACTGTTCATATGCAAAATAACCACAGATATAAATATATCTACAAGTTACAACCATTATACAGACTACTTCAATTATTTTATCATTCAATTTTAAAACTCATAATCAAGTATAAACATAATTCATATTGATTTCTCATCTCATTTTTCATAAATGTATTAAATATTTCCAACTATTTGTTTACAGGTAATCTTAAATTTTATATGTTTCGTATTTTATAGCAAATAAATAACACGGTAAAAAATGCAATGGGGAGGGATATAACCTCTAAACTCCCCCCCTGCGCACGCCATTGCTTGCCCAACGAGTAATACTTAAAAGTTTAACAGTTAAATTTGGAATATGTTTCAAAAGAATGTCCCATCGATAAGTTGACGCAGAAAAAAAAAAACATTAATTTCCTGAATCACATCAAAGAAAGAAACAGCTTCAAAATGACAGCTTGCAACGTCATTTAAAACTAAATTCAGAGAATGTGCATTGCATGGAACATAGAAAGCTCTAGAATTATTTAGCTGTTGAATTCTAGTTAGCACTCATAGGCGTGGCCAGACAATTTTGGCAGGGAGTGCAAGTACAATATTTGTAAACCTATCCACAAAATTGTGTTCCCTAAACCTTAACTGCGTATAAAATAAGTTATAAATAATAAAAAAAAATAAAAATATGTTTCATATTCTGATTGAAGCGAAATAAACAGTTTTTTACAATCGTAATAAATTACACATAATCTCTTAAAAAGGAAATTAACGAAACACAAGATATTTAAAACTAGAACTTTATTATACACAGCACACCACAAACACGTACCGCATTCACGCTTGGCGATTCACTCGTAACTAACTTTTTAACATTACTATATTAGGGCTTATGTCCCCGTCTAGGCTTGCCAACCGTAACAGTGTTGTAAACATATTATAAAAATACAATAAAGAATTAATACAAATAATAGTTAACATTTGGCCATTCTAGAATTACAAGTGTCCTCACTTGCATATACAAATAAATTGAATACGTAAAATTAGATAACTAATTGTTTAGGAACAATTCATACGCATTTTTTTTTTTTCTAATAGCAAAATGAGAATATAAAAATAAAAATATTTATCATTTTCATTGAATGAAATCTTGTGAATACTTAGGTTTGTTTCTCTTCCTCTTTTGTTTGTCCTCAGCTTCTGGTATTGGCCCAGCTTCTGCTGCTTCCTCAGACATTTTCTCACTTCCTCCTCCTGATTCTTGTCCGCTTTCTGTTTCCTGGTCACTTTTCTGTCCGTGTTCCTCTTTAGGTTCTGGTAAATGATATGACTTAAGTAGTGATACATGAGCAGTCGTCCTATATTGATGGTTGTGTTTGTTGGTTAACGCTGCAATTTGATAACTATCATTATCATACACTTAAGTTATAAACAGAGGACCCCTGAACTTTGCTTGTAGCTTGATGGACTCTCCAGTTGCATTAGGCGCTCTCTTTTAATATACAATTTTTCCTATACTGTACTTTATATTTGTGGATTTCTTAGGGTTGTATCTCAATCTCCACTGATCGTGTTCTTCTCGGATTCATTCGCGTACTGCCATTTGAATTTGTTGAGTATCTTGCCACTGTTGATCTTTCTCAGTCATACTTGCTAACGGCACCACCTTCAATAGTAGCATAATATAATATAATACATGAAAGGGAGTATCATCTATTGTTTTGTTGTGTGCATTATAGACCTTACTCTCAACTTTTGGCATTTCAAGATCCCAATTTCGTTCTCCCATCATATTTACTTGAATTTTTGGTACCACTACTGCATTTGCACGCTCCACTTGCCCGTTTGACTGTTGATGACGAATGGAAATCAGTGCATGTTGAATTCCGTTGAAACTGCAGTATTCAGCAAAACTCTTAGATGTAAAACAGGTTCCTCTGTCACTAATAATTTTCTTGGGTAGTCCAAACTCAAGTACAAATATTTTAAAGAATTTTAAGAATGACTTGGTGCTTGTTTCCTTAACGGCGTATATCTTAACAAACATAGTTAGATTATCAATTATTACCAATACATAATTATTACCTCTCTTTGACTGTACAAATGACCCGGTGTGGTTAACGTTTACCACCTCGAACGGTATTTTCCCTGGTAATATTGGGTGTAGTTCACCTGGTCTTTTCCCACAGGATGTTTTATAAAGTAAATACTCGGGGCAACAGTTTATGTGATATTTGACATATCTCCTCATCATGGGAAAATAGTATTTTTCCTAATTTTTGCCACTGTTCTATCAATACCAAAATGACCAGACAAATCATGATACTTTACCACTATACTTTTGCGCATACTACTTGGGACTTCCCATAAGTACCTTGTTTCTTCTCCTTCTTCAACTCTTCTATATAAAAGATTGTCTTTCAATGAATATTGTTGAACTTGCTTCGTTTGATTGGTGGTAACTTTAAAATATTGATCAGTTCTGTCACTCTACAGTCACTGTGTTGCATAGATGTAGCAAACTCCTCTTCAGTTAATGTTGTTAAAACTTCTAACTTGTCACTAATCATCACATCCATTGTCTCACCACTACTTGAATCTACAGGTGCTTTGATTTAGGCATCTATGTGTGTCATGCTGCTACCAGGTCGATGATTAATTTCTGAAGTAAATTTAACCATCTGATCTGGCGATTTCTTGTTTTCAAACCATTCATGTGTATTAATGCTTGACAGTCAGTGATTACAATAACATGTATCCCAAGTAACAAACTTCTAAGTCGATCAAGATCCCATACTATGGCCATTAATTCTACACGACTGGAGTTATAAGCTACCAATGTGTCACTATTTTTCTTACTAACGCATAATACTAGATGCATTAGTTCATCTGATCCTCGTTGTGATACCATAGCGGTAATACCTATAACGGACGAATCTGTATATAGTTCAGTGTACTTCTTTGGATCAAACAACTTTAAAATGGGTTTAGATAATAATTTTTGTTTTAAAGTATCGAATGCAACTTGTTGTTCTTCCATCCATTGGAAAATAACACTCTTCTTAGTTAATTCGGTAATTGGACGCGCGATTGTAGCATAATTTGGTACAAATTTTCTAAAGAAACTCACTAACCCAATAAATTGTCGACACTCAACCGCGTTTGTTGGAACTGGATAATCTCGCAGTGCAGACATTTTTGGTGATCCTGGTTTTAGTTTATCTGCAGATAATTCATATCCCAAGAACTCAACGGTTGAAGTTGCAAACACACATTTGCTTGGCTTAAGTGTTAGAAGTGTTAGCCCAGCTTTCTTGAACGCTTCCAATACTTGTTCCAACCGCTCTTTCATTTGCTGCCAATCTGTAGCTGGAATGAAATAATCATCAAAGTAATTAATAACAATGTTGTTTTTCAATCTACCCAATGCGCGGTCCATTATCCTAGAAAATTCAAAGGGAGTATTTGAGAGGCCAAATATCATCCGGGTAAATTAACCCGTCTCATCTCGAGTAATGAAACCTGTTGAACGTTTTGCACTATCGGCAAGAGGGACTTGTAAATACCCATGAGCTAAGTCAAGAACAGTAAACATTTTACAATCGACAAATTTCTCTAATAAATCTTCTATACTTGGTAAAGGGTACGTTGTCTAACGGTTTGTGAATTAAGTTTTCGGTAATCGATGACCATTCTCTGTTCTTCTGTTCTTTTTTTCACTAATAATACAGGGCTCATGTAATCAGATTGTATGTCTTCAACTATGTCATTGTCACTTGAATTATCCCCAAGACGCTCGATCATGGTGGTTTTCCGGGTTCAAACCCCCCCCCCCAAAATGTTTATGTTAAGTTTAAAATTGCACTAAATTTTTACTTATTACCATTAACCATAACATACAAGTTTTCATATATATA
>JAIPRM010013488.1:0-11402 GCA_025469315.1 Stegophylla sp. TES_Ste_2020
GAGGTCATTTTTTGAATTTCTCAATTTTTCGATTATTATTTTGGAAAAAACTACCCAAAATTTGACATAAACGACTCGGAAACCATCATTTTTTTATCCAAACTTTATGAAAATTGATATATAGGTAATACACCCACCAAGAGCGTACCACCCAAGGAGCGAAGAAAACCCCATCGTGCGAAGTATGTCCAGCTTTTTTTTATAATTTCTAGTTTTAAAATGACAATCAAATTAGTAAAATATACTTCATGTATATCGAGTTTTTGACATATTATAACATTATGAATATTTTTACTCAAATTTGAAATAGCTTTTTTTTTTTTTGATATTGGAAAAACTATTGAAAATTTCAATAAATATCATTTTCTCGGAGAGACTTTCAGACATTAATTCTATTCGAAAAAGTGTATACAGAAAAAAATAATTAACTAAATAGCAATAATAAACATCATTACAAAAAAGCAATATTTAACATGTTTTAATATTAGATATCTATATGGTCAATGGGTGGGGTCCAAACTCCACTAACCCCCCCCCCGTAAATACGCCACTGATTCATCAACAATTCGTTTTCTTTATTTTACTTGTGAGCCAGTGCCGACGTGACGGGAAGGCGAGCAAGATGCTAAACAATGGTACTTACATCTTTTATAAATGTCGTATGATTATGTATTACAAACAATAAAATAGTAAGTACTGCAATAGACAAAGAGTATTAGATTAGGGTTAGTAGTTATGTGTATTTTTGTAAAATTGAACAGTTAAAACATTTATGATTGATGAAGATTTTATAAAAAAACTCCAAAGATCTTCAAATTATTTTGACTGATAGCATTTCAAAAGATGTTGATGATATTGACTATTGCAGGGGTTCCCAACCCGTGATACGTGTATCACTATTGGTAGGCGAAAAGCTTGTAGGTGGTACGTGAAAACATTTTTTTATCTGAAATTTCATTATTTTAATTAATATCGAACAATAAAAATATATATAAGTTAATTGACATGTAAAAAAAGAAAAATAATTAGGAACACTGGATTATGTCGAAATTCATTGTGCTTCGAAATATGGTATTAAAAAAGTCGGACACAATTCGCACCATGCAGGATATTCTTAACTTTTCTGGTGGAACGTGGTGGATATGTTAAATTTTAAAGAAAAAGTAAATGATTTCTACAGTAAAATGAGACTGAACAGAGCTTCGATTTATACAAGACAATTTTACTTGAAAATTATGAAGTCTACTATCATCATAAAGAAAAAAATTATTTTTACTCTGCAAGTTATATATCTTTCTATTAAAAGAATCAGAGAATAAGAAAAAAAATATTGAAGTGAAAAAAAATCTAAGAAAAAAAATTACAAACATTTTTTTTTTTTCACAAATGAAACATTTGCTTTTACCAAAATCTATCTATATTTATGATTTTAGAAAAAAATAAATCAATAATGGCATTTTGTCAAATTTTGGATAGTTTTTACAACATTTTAGGAAAATGATTGATAATAACTTTTCTAAAGTACCAGCTTGAAACTTTTGGACAAGTATTTCTGTATGAAAAAGTGATTACAAAAAAAAATAATAATAAAAATAAATTGACATATAAAAACACTAGCTTTTTCGCTCCACTCATAATCTAAAATGTATATTTTAAAAAAATTTCACTCTCCTAATTTAGCTTTAGATTTAAGGTGGTACACGTATTGATTATACAAATGTCTAGTGGTATTCAGGGATATAGAGGTTGGGAACCCTTGGACTATTTAGTTATATGAATAACTAATTATTCTGAGAAATATTATAGATTATATTATTATGGCTTTAAAAATGTTAGAATTGTTGAAAAAAATTATGGATTCTTTTCCTAACACTTGTATCGCATTAAGAATTATATTAACAATATCTATTACATCAACCACGGGTGAAAGAAGATTTTCAAAATTAAATATTATAAAAATTTATTTAAGAAATACCATTTTACAGGATATCCTGTCAAACCTAGTAACGGTTTGTATTAAAAATAAAATAATAGAATCACTCGATTGCAGTGATATTATTGAAATTTTCGCATTACAAAGAGAAAGAAAAACAACTTTATAATTTTAATTGCTAATATCAGTTTTTTTAATAATGATAAATTTTGAGATAAAAGGGTTAAAAAATTATTATTTTAACTTTTTTTTATAAAAAGACTTTAATATGTTTGTTTAATATCTATTGTGTTTACGGTCTAATAAATTTTATTTAATATGCATTTCTATGGATAAAATTGCGTTTGAAGTATTTTTCTCTTAAATTAAATGAATTTATTTTTTATATTAGTAACTCAAAATAGGCATTATTTATTAAAGGATGTGTGCAAAACTAAACAGGAAATTACTTTTTTCTGGTCACTGTAAAGAAAACTTGCGAGAGTTACATGAACGTGAGTGAAAAATACAAATTTATCAAGAACAAAGAACGTTTACGTTTTTAATTAATTATCCATGTCTTGAAATATAAAATATGTCATTAACTTTTTATAAATATAAAAAGGTACAATTATACAATTTATGGCATATTTTTCCCAAAACCTCGCAAATTATAACACCAGCACTTCTTGTGACTAGTATAAATTATTATGTTAATATCAGACTTCCAATGACTTATCTATAATTATTATTCTCAATTACACATGTTTTTAATGGATTTGAGTATATTATAATTAACTAGTATTTGTTTTTAATTTGCCTCTTTACTCTCAACAAACGGAGAATAAAACGACGTGCAAAATAATCCCACGTTAAAGTATATTTGTCAACATTTCGAATACATTCAAAAGTCTATAATCGTTATAAATTATGTTTACTTTAGTTTTAGTATATTTTCACGTATATTTTATTGATTACTATGTTTACATTACATATTATCAGGCACCGTTATAACGCGTAATAACTCTGTTGACATTTTACAGTTTTAATGAATATTTTGGAACAAAAATATGTTATTTTTTCCTTAACAAGTATATTTTATTTTGCGCTAAGAAAAACTAATTGTCACAATATATTATTAAAAAATATGATATTCTTGTCAAAGTGAGAGATCGCTTTGAAATTTAATACTTTAATCACTACTCGATTTTCGATTTTTGATTTTTTCCCCCTAATTATCTAATTTTCAATAATTGTTTTCGAACAACAAACTATACACGCAAAAACGAGTTTTAATTAATAATTTAAATTAAGTCTTCGTGAAAACAAAAAATTAGCGATAGTGAAAAAAAAAAAAAAGCTGTTACAGTATTCAGAAAATAATATTTGAAACTTTTGAAAACTCCGAACGCTATTCTTACTTAGAACCGTTTCGTATTATGGAACTTGAAAGAATTCTCAATGATTTTCCTCATAAATGTGTTAATGCAGGCGGTCGAGTAGGTATATATATATATAACTTATTTTTTAATACAAGTTGAATAGAAGCTTACGAGTTTTGTGTACACATAAACGTTCTATGGTTGGCCTAATATAAGTTATGAGTTTAATTTAAATTCGTCGACCGTATACGTATATAATATTCGCGTAGTCTTTGTGACGCGAAGCTAAATTTATTTATTTTTCCATCTACGCTCTTAAAATTAGTTGTACGTAAAAACCACTGAAACATGGGTCTGAGGTTCGTTTCGAGAACCTTGGAACACAATAAAGAAGGTTATTTTATTTGTATTTCTCCTTTTCACCAGAATACTTCATTACTCTGGACGGGCGAGTTTCCCCGTTACGTAACATCGGACAATAAACAATTAATCAGCTTGACGGGGGGCGATTTTTATAAACATCGTTCTATACATCTCTGTAATCGTACGAGATTAGACTTAGACGGCAAAGGTTAATCTTTGCGTCCCAAATTCGCCCTTTTCACCGCGACCGCGAACCGTATTGATACGCAATAATTATAACAAAGAATCCCCTCCCCCACAATTCGTAAGAATAATATTCTATCGCGATGCCTTCAAACGAAATGCGATTTTTTTAAATTATTATTCGCAGATTTTTGAGAATAAGGAGAATGACGAATTCACTGCACTTCTCGTTTTAATTATTTCCGTCCGCCCCAGTTGAGCCATTTATCAAAAACAAACACTACGCGTAAATCGAACCGCATCCCGTTCGAATTGAAACACATTCGTTTATAAATTTAAACGTTAGTTTTCGCTACTCAAATATTGTATTCGATTTTTAAACGATTAAAAGAAAAGTAATATCCTCAAACGTACGCGTACGCTGAAATGTCATTGATTCGAAACACGAGTAGTTGACGTCTTGTTTTGCGAGCAGACGTGTCATTTTATGTAATTAAAATAAAGCCGAATTATTTAAGTGTCACAAAAACCGTGTTGTTTTCTTTTGAACATTTACCTTACTACCTATACGATTAGTCGAATAGCACAAAGAAATTTTACAAAAAGAGTTAATTGTCATTTAATATTTCTGGAACTCAGCTAAAGGAAGCTCTTATGATATTCCCTAAAATATAATATAGAAATTGACAGTGAAAAATGTTTGAAATAATTGTAAGAAAAATAACAAGGAAACAGAATTTTGAAAACAACTCGATACATTCATACGAAAGCGTATCACCTTTTGGTTGTCATTTCGATGAATGTTGTTTGATACGTATACACCCAACTAAGTTCATTATTCTGTCAAAATTAGTCACTATCGTAATTAAGAAATGTATTTTCTCGCGAACTATAAATGTAATTGTAGACAAATTTAAGAATTTAATTTAAATTCTTTATTAAATTTAAAAATTAAGAATTGTAACAAAATTAAACTGAGCTACAGAGTACCATAAAATCGATCAGACATTATTCGAATAAAATGGAAACAAATTGAAGTTGAACATATTTGATATTTTGTAATATCTATTTTCAGTTGTTTATGTGATCACTAGGGTCCGGATTTTATGTAAAAACATATTTTTAACAAACGTATTCTGTTTTATGAAAGTAAGAAATGTTTGCATCTCATAACGTGTAGACTCTATTAAAAAAAGTTTTTTTGCATACTTATATACGTATTTTGACCTCAGAGAACATATCAGAATATTTTAGCTTATGGTACATGTTCAAGAATATCTCCCTCTATTGAACTACATTAAAAAAACATCAGAGGATTCATAATTTTTTCGAATTTATAGATTAGTTTTAATTTTTAAACGCCAATACTCGTCCTTTGGTAAATTATTGTTCTAATAAATGTATACACAGATATACCAATATTAAAGGTACAAAATATAATAAATTCGATTGCCACCTAAATTATTGTTGATCGTGAACAAATTTTTATTTTTTTACGAGAGTTTTGAGAATATTCTGGAAATATTACATAATATTTTTGAAATATTATACAATAATTTGTGAATATTGTATTAATATTTGCTGCACGTTCAATACTTCAAACGTTTTAAGAGAATGTGATTTCTGACTTTAGTGATTACGTTTAAAGTAAAAATGTGAGCTGCAAAACTTTCATACGAAACTAGTTCTAAATCAGTAGTTCTAACCAGTATTTTAAAAAGTTCATTGTAAATACGGTTTTCTCATTTTCTAGGAAAAATAATTAAAAGTTTGATTACCTAGAAGTGTATAAGATTGCACGATTCATATAATAGTTTGTAATTTATTTCGGTAGTTTAACGTATAGTTTTCGTTTATTTTCAATTATCATACAACGACTATTTTAATCATATTATTCTATAACTGAACATAAGTTTAATTATATTTTGAAAAATTTCAAGTTGTAATTTTTTTCAACTATTTTCCATGGCATAAGGGATGGAGGACTTTCGTGCGTTTCTGTTTATTTTAATACACATTTTTATAACCTAAAATGTTAAGAGTGAGACGTGGAATTAGATTACGGATTTCTTTAAGTTATATTCATGTATACGTAATAAATTAATAATCATTACTTTTATCCAGTGGCGTAGCCAAGAGGGTGGCAAAGGGAGCTGCAGCCCTTCCTGAAACTGTAGAGAATCTTAAATAAAATAAGGTTATTAACTTTCAATCGAAGTCTCCGGCATTTGGTGTTTGAATCATGACTGAAAATTTAGAGAAATTATTTCCTCTGAAATCATGATTATCAGTGAACATATCTACTCTCTTAAGTGCATCCATTGTTTTATCCTTAACAATTAAATAGGTGTAATAATACACACGTTTTAACTCGATAAAAACTGTATGAAAATTCACATTTTGTTCTCGTCACTTTTAACCGACTATAATATGATAAATGTCAATTAAGTTATTTAACAGAATATAAAGTAATGTTGACTATTATCACTCGATATGTTTTAGTAAATTTGCATAAAACAAATACATATTTTTTGACACGAATCGATGCATTATCAGTCAATCGTAATGGAGTTTACACGAATCTGTCAGTATTGGGTGGATTTATTTTCTAGTGCAACGTATTATTATCCAAGAAATTATTCTATTCAAGTTTTCAATTCACATAAACTCAATATGTTAATGTTTAATGTTTAACTCATAATTTTAATGTTCTACCCAACTAATTTATAACTTCTCGTATAAATTTTAGGGAGATATACCGAAGATAAGTATGTGGTTAAATATTTTGCAGATAATTCATCTAATCAATAAATTTAAAATTATTCTTTTTAACGGTAGAACAATTGGTTTAATATACGTATATTATTGTATGGCACACATTAATATAATTTATGAAACCGCTGATACCGAATGTGTCTGAATAGTAATTGAACATGAATATTTGATTAATTTTTTTGTACTTCTGTGCACATCATGCCTCGACACTTTGTTTACAAAAAAGAAAAAACATATAGGTATTATTATTTTAAACACGTCAATGGGTCTTGCATGCGCAATGCATTATTATCGAAAGTCTTAAAATTTAAATTCAATTTGAATAATGAAAATATTTTATTATGTGTCGGTAATGTCGAATCGAGGTTATCGAGCAACGAACTGTATATTAAAAATTTTAATTTTGAATTAGGCTCGTTTACAAAATTACTGTATAGTAATTTTGTGCGTTGTGCGTTGTGGTAAAAATATGAATTTATATTTTAAACGCCGCCGCAGGGATTCACGTCCTTTTTTACTTGACTGCGCATTTGATCCTTTTAGAAATTTTGATCGCAGACTCAAAGAATTACAAGATAATGTTTATCTGAACATTTCCAATTAACGTAAATAATCAAAAATTTAAATAAAAAATGAGTTTTTACATATATATTGCATGTACATTGAATTTAATATCTTCAAAAATGTAATGCAATGTTTGAGATCAATATTTTTTTTTTTACTTAATAGTAATAATTGGAAGATTTTCTTGTTAAAAAAAATTATTCTAATAATTTTTTAATTTTTCATTCACTCTATTCAATACTTAACCTATATTGTATCTGTTTCATCTAGACGTTTTATCAATTTGTATTTCCAGTGAGTTTCCAAATCTATGTTATTATAAATATAATTATGAATTATTGTGAATATAACAAAGTACAGTTACAAACACAAAAGTCATATTGTGCGAATGACAGTATATAAAAATTATTATGCTTAAGAAATAAAAATTAACTTATTTTATTACATAAACGGTATACCTGAAGGGGATGGTATTGCGATATATTAGATTTCATTGTTAAAAAGGTATAACGGAATATAGTTTTATTAAAATCACTAAAAATATAACGAACTTTATACTTTAATGATACGTTTGTTCTATTCAAATCATCGGTATTCCATCTAAAGTAAAGATATCAATGAGTTCAACGCATAAGTATGTTATCAAACATTCAAACTCTTCCTTATTAGTTATTCTGTTTGGCTCACAAATAACTAATTTGGTGTAAAGCTTTCGTCTATAGCAAGTGAATATTTCAAGCTCCGTTGTGATTTCAGGGATTAAACAACGAGATCAACACCGTGAAAATCGTATGTTTATGTGCATTTTTGCTTCGCTTCAGTAGATTTGCTTGAATCACTAGCCTATGATTGGGTTTTACTTTTTTTTCTTTTTTTTTTTATAATAATCTTTCAAAAAAATTCGAAACGTAACCACGTTTTGTTTTCACAATTACATAACAGTGCCGTAAATACGTCAGGAAGTTTACCGTATTTCCTTCTCCTCATCACAAAGCCTCGAACTCTTCGGAATGAAATTAGTAGTCTATATAGATTTAAATCGCTCGCAAATCACAATACTGCTTGTGCTCGTATTATTATAAACCGTATGAATTATATTTTCCAGATAACTATGTACTGGCCTGGAAGAAAGGAATAGCTATTTTGACGGCTGGCACGACCAAAGTGACACCGGAAGAACGTATCAGGATCGTCGAAGGATACAATTTGGAGATCCGTAACGCTCAGATCCATGATGCCGGCAGCTACATATGCCAGATCGGAACATTGAACCCCGTGGAATTGAATCACACCCTTCAAATACTCGGTGAGTATACGAACGATTTTTTTTTTTTTAATAAACGTGTAATTAAAAATTTTAAGAGAAATGTTCACATAGTTGGTACCATAGTTGCATGGGGAAAGACATAATAATTTAGTCTACAATTCCAATAAAAAAGGCTAAATATGACACTGAAAATATGTCAGATATACTTTGGTTCAAAAATACATTAAAATATATGATATAGATTTTTCAAGACTCCGTATTTTTTTCATGCAATTTAGCTAACATTTTAAATTTTGATACATTTTACAAAAATATTCATTCTTTTATTCTCAACGTTTCGGTGTTTTTAGTTTTGAAGATACTATGGATAAATTAAGAAAAAACGTTAGTTTTTGGTTAAATCCGAAAAATCATAATTCTGCCTCAAAATTATTTTTTAATTACGAGTCGGATTTTTTTTTTTCATGCTTATTGAGATATTGAAGTTTTTCTATGTCTCCGACTTCCAACACTTTCCAGTGTAAACCTTGCAGAATTTTTGTATTTTAAACACTACTTAGGTTATCATTAATACGCAAAACCTTTCGTACATATTATTATACTAATCATATTCAAACTACTAAACCCATGATTAGGACTAGTTAATTCATGACTTTCAAAGATTTTCATGACATTCGGGTTTTCAGTTAGAGGGAATAGAAGACGAATGTCTGTGCTCTTTTGTACGTTTCAACTGTATACAACAGTGGTGCCCAACCCGCGGCCCGCGGGGCCTCATGTGGCCCGCGAAGGTATTCTATGTGGCCCGTTACGAATATTCTAAAATAAAAAAAAAAAATTAAAAATGTATGAAAAAATTTTTAAATTATTTATTTTCATATAATTATAATTTTTATTTAAATTTATGAATTTATTGAAATAATTATTCAAAAAAATACAATTATAATGATAATAATAAAACTAAAAACTATACAAAAATTTTTTACTCTTATTTTTAATGTGAAATTTAAGCTTGTACTTATTTTACTAATAATGAAAAATCTGGTTGAAATTTAGTGTTCATTATCATTTGTTTAATTCGTAATCTTTTGAACAAACAATAAAAGATAAGAAAATAAGTCCAATATATAAGATTATTTTTGTACTTTTATACTTTGTGGCCCGTTTGTAGATAATTGTTTACCAAAGTGGCCCGCCAAAGGAAAAAGGTTGGGCATCACTGGTATACAATGTATTTTTTTCTTAAACTCAAAACTTAAAATGACTAGGAGAAAGCATGCCCTCCTCCCTAATTACACGCACAGTTCTCGGGTAATTTTTTTTGACCGATGATAAATTAGGGGTAGGTATGGACTTTTTTTATTTCGAAAAACGAATGACGAAACGTTTATCTGCAAATAGACATAAATATATATATATATATATATATATATATATTCGAGTGGATATTTTAATTTAGCGCCAAACCTATAATAATATTAAGTATACATATATTACTAACAGTGCGTTAATGTCTTTAGGGTATAATTTATCATGAAAATACAATATCTCAATTCGTACACTCGTATTCGACTGACAGATATGTGGGTACGACCCTATTTTTTTTTTTTTTTAAGCACAATATCGAGTAATTTACAATGATGTCGTACAATGATGTCTATAATTATGATATACACTTGCGCGGTTATCGTGAATTTCGAATTTTTCGCGTGCGTTTCCATTAAGTGAACCCAACAATTATCGCGATAATACTGTAAAACGTGTCCGACACATTTCGCAACGCTACGGCGCTACTGGAAAAATAAAATAACAATTTGTCATACGATAAATAATAATTGTATGGTTTTTACGATTGAAACGAATCGCGGCTATACATTACGGGGTATTTTATTGGTGTTTTACTCGAACGTAATAATTACGATTTTAATCGCATTTCAATCGACTCGTTCGTTTTCTTCGAATACACATTACACAAAATACAATAAATAGTCGTGTAAACAAATATTTTAGTGCACTTTAAGTGTTACGGTATTATTTCTAGGTTATTTCGGTTGTCGATTATTGTGACGCAATCAATAGGCACGATAAAAAAATACAGCGAAACTTCCGTTTAACGAAATTTTCTGTTTTTAACGAAATATTTTTAAGAACTATGACATTCATTGTTAATTATGCAATATTTCAATATAACGAATCGACTATTCGATGACATATCTGTTTATCGAAAATTGTATAGTATTACCTACAATTTTAATGTAACTGGTAAAGATAATACACTAAATACACTGTACAGGTAGGTAGATGGAAGCCGATTAATTTTACTACAGTACTGCAGTTCCAATTTTAGATTCTGAACGATGTGAAGAAGCTAGTGTTTTTACAATGATGTTTATTTTTTTTTTTTCTGTGTACAACTTTTCGTATGGAAATACTAGTCCAAGAGTTTCGATTAATAACTTTTTGAAACCGGATTTGCCTCTAGATTGTACTTTAAAGAGGTCATTTATTGAATTTCTCAATTCTTCAATTTTTTTTTTTTTTTTTGGAAAAAACTACCCAAAATTTGACAAAAACGACTCGGAAACCGTCATTTTTTGATCCGAATTTTATAAAAATTTAAACATAGATAGAAAATCCTATAAGTAAGATTTTGGCGCAAGAAAATTTGAAAATATGAAAAAAAATGTTGGACATTTTTTGAAATTTTTTTTTTTTTTTATTAATTTCCTTCGTTCAGAATCGTTTTACTGAAGACATGATTTATCGTTTCTTTAAAATTTAATACGCCCGTCAAGAGAATACCACCCGTCGTGCGAAGTACACCCATCGTGCGAAGTATGTCCAGCTTTTTTTTTTCTGTGTACAATTTTTCGTATAGAAATACTTGTCCAAAAGTTTCGATCAATAACTTTTTGAAACCCGATTCGTCTCTAGATTGTACTTTAAAAAAGTCATT
>JAIPRM010013489.1:0-11402 GCA_025469315.1 Stegophylla sp. TES_Ste_2020
TTATATTATTAACTTCCTTCGTTCAGAATCGTTTTACTGAAGAAATGATTTATCGTTTCTTTAAAA
The DNA here is from genome assembly GCA_025469315.1 of Stegophylla sp. TES_Ste_2020. NCBI lineage: Eukaryota > Metazoa > Arthropoda > Insecta > Hemiptera > Aphididae > Stegophylla > Stegophylla sp. TES_Ste_2020. Next base: position 67 of record JAIPRM010013489.1, read on the forward strand.
TTTAATACGCCCGTCAAGAGAATACCACCCGTCGTGCGAAGTATGTCCGGCTTTTTATTCATAACTTCACGAGCAGGTGAATGATAAATAAATTGAGATTGTCTATATGCTTTGACTTTGATTGTTGTTGACATGGTCGTGTTTTTACTAATTTTTTGAATTTTGAATTTTATAGTTATCTTTTTTTTTTCATGGGTATTAACGATTTTTCAAGAAAAAAAAAATTAAAATACAGTAATAAATATTGATATTTTAGGTTTTATTTGGAAATGAAAAAATAATAATTGTGCTACTGAAATCGTAATATTTCTTTACATAATGCATAGACACAACTGGTACATTTGATTTTTTAGTTATTAAAATATTAAGAGTAAAAAAATATAAATATTACCTGTTATAGAAATATATAGTAGCCCGTTAAATCCTTCGTATTGAGCTTTGTAGTATAAATTCCAAATATCATCGCAGTGTGACACTATGAAAATTGAAACAATATCTAAATAGGTATAAACAAAGATAAATGTTAATTATTGTTATTGTTAAACTCATAATTGAAGCTTAATATTTTAAGTGTACTTCATGTATAATAAAGTTGTATCAGTGGCTACGTGCCAGGAATTCTTTCGGGGAAGGCTGATCAGTTGAATACACTAGTGCAATTACTGCAATTAGGATTAATTTTATAGGAGCCAACATGTTTATTTGATTGGTTTAGTTCTCCAAAGGCTTAACAGTTAAGATGCTTAAACATGTCAACCTTTAGCAATTTTCAAAAAATATAAGGGGAAGGATCTGAGTGATTTTTTAAGGGTGGCTGAACCTCCTTAGTCCTCCTTAATTACGCCTATGGTTCAAGATACTAGTGACAGATACACGGATTGTCCTTGTATCTTGCCTTCCCCCTCTCCGTTCACAAAAATTGATTTTCTCTCTAAAGGAAATGATAAAAAGATATACCCTTTTTTCGTTTGTTTTTTTCTCATTATAGTCGCCAGTTAATTTTCATTTGTACCATAAACGTTGAAATAATCTGGATTTGAAAAGGAATTACAACCAAAACCTAAAAATGTATTTTATATGATCATATGACCTTTCCTTTTTATATTTTGCTTGTTTACTTAAAATTTCCTATCTTGTTTATAGCATTTGTATTCGCCCGATGTAGAAAACAACACAGAATAAATAATAAAACGACTAAGACAATGAATTGTTGACCTATACAATTATACTAAGTACTTATTAAAATTTATAAACAATTTTAAATTATATCTTCATCAAACCTTTTTTCCCTTCCGATCTTATCACTTATTACTTTTTTCAACAACTACCAGCTACCTACCATATCCCATATTTTATATTATTTATAATTAATTATATAATAATAATTTAAGATTTCCTAAAATTTCGGGAGGGGCTGCAGCCCCCTCAGCCACCCCCTTGTCTACGCCCCTGAGTTGTATATAATATGTTGAACCAGTTTATTGCGAAAGTGCTTATTGGTATTCTATTCCACGTTAAATTTTAGTTAACAAGCCATAAATTTTAATTTTTTATAAAGATTATATAACATTTTATACATTATAATTTAGAATATACTATCATACTATCTGAAAATAACTTAAAATTTACAGAGTTAATGATATGAAACGCTGGAAAGAAAAATCATTCTAAAGTCTACATCAGTGACTTCTAATGTGTGTTCCGCGGAATTTAATGATTCCGCTCGATAATCACAAGAGTTCCACGAGTTAGATTCATAATTCGACCATGATTTTTCCAATAATACTTAGATCGAAACCAATGAAAAATTTAAAACTAACTCTCCTACACACTTATAAATTCAACTGACAAATATTGTAACGTTTATAACCCAATTTCGAAAGTATTTCGAAATTGGGTTAATTTTAAGAAAATCTGTGTATAGTTCCATCGTCCAAAATTCAAATATTATTCAAAATATTAAAATAAAATGCATTTAACATAATATTAGATATCTTGTCATAATTTGTTTAAAATAATGGTTTTAGATTTGATATTTTTTTCTTCTGGTCAAACGATACTGCATTATTATATGTAAATAGTATGATAAGCGATTTATTATTACAGTCTCATAACTAGTGTCTGGATTTGTATGCACTCAAAAAGCTTAAAAAAGTATGCATTTATGCACCATAAAACTTTTAAATATGCACTTGATATGTTCTTATTATTATTATTTTTTTTAATTACATATATGCAAATATATGCTCTTACCCAAAATAAAGACAATTATATACCTATGTATTTTTAATTTCTTCAATGAATTATAAGACAATTTAGTTAGGTACACTTAATTTTTTGTTGACAGGCATCAAGTAACAACAATTATTAAAAAACATATAATATTTAAAAATGTATTCATAAAATAAAATAAATACTTTTGTTACGAATAATAATAAAAAAATTAATGAGGTATTAATAAGCATTTATAAAATTTAAGGCTAAAAATATAATTTTAAAAAGGAAATTTGTGTAGGATAAATCGAACGGAATTGTTGCCAACGACCGCAATGCGATAACGCCCAGTACACACTTGCGTTATATTGACGTGCGGTGACGCAAACGCATTGTACCGCGGTGCGCTGAGACACGTTAGTGACATCATTGATTATAAATACATATCAATGGTGACATGCGTGAAAATTTGAAAATATACTTCGCCGTTATCGCGGTGTCGAAAAATATAGGATTTTGGGAGTAAAATTTATTTTCCAACAATAAACGTCAAAAACTCATAAATCATAATCTAGTATTTAAGATAAAAATAAAATAATTAGTTTAATGAACTTTTCTATAAAATATACTTAAATATGGAAAATTCTTCAAATATGCCGTCATCCCTAAAATATGCATTTATATGCAGAATAAAAATTTTTCTATGCATTCTCTGCTACATAAATCGTCCACATTTCTTACACCCGTTGAGCTGCATACACTTCTTACAAATATCAAAATGCATACAAATCCGAACCCTACTCATAACTAAGGTTGTGTATTCAATGCATAAAAAATTTAAAAAATGTATTTAAAATCTTAAGACCGCATTTAAAATAAAATTGAAAACACTGAAAATTACAATTTTCATAGTTCAATAGTCTCTCGTACGAGTAAGTAAGAAACATTTGTATTTCAACGTTTTTGCTAGTATTGATTTTACATGGATAGAAATCATTTAATTAAATTTTTGAGAAATGTGTGAAAATCAGTTTAGAACGAAATTTAATTTAATATCTTAATTTACTCTAATGTAGTAGAAGCATTTATAAAAGTGATTAAATAAAAATATATCTTCAAAAGAATTTTAAAAGGAATAAAAAAGCTAAAATAGCAAAAAAAGATTAACTTTAAATTATGATAAATTAAAAAAATATTTAAACCATCTAAAAATTAAAAATGTAATTTTCACAATTGAATTTGTTGTTACATAAATCATGTTTCATGATAAGAATGCTACGTTTTAAAATTAGGTAAAAAAAAAAAACAATAAGCTTCCTACAAATTCACAGCTTTACTTATAATACATAATTTATTATGCATGATTTTAGTTAATTAGAGTTGAAAAATCGAAGATTGAATCGATATTGAGTTCCGCTATTCACAAATCGTTTTTTTAAGGGTTCCCTAGATGTAAATGTTTAGGAAACGTTGGTTTATATACTAAGATGTCACACTAGCATGCCAACGTATTTATATCAAAGTACATCATACCAGATTTACATTAAATGGAATGCATTTTGTAATGTTAGCTTTAACATCCTGCGGCTCTTTACTATCCAATGTGCGGTTTTTTAAGATACAGATCAACATCGAGTACTTTCTTTATATACACAATGTTAATCAAAAATGTGTCACTTTTCTTCAAAATACGTAGTTTATTATTATACCTACCCCAATAATGAGGCGTATGGAAAATATTGATAAGAATATTAGAAAAAAAAGAAAAAAAGTTTCACACAAATATGGCTCATTAAATATCAAGGTGTTGTAATATTTTAGAAAAATGTCTTTTTGCTACAAAATGGTTGTCAACCCCAGGTCTAGAGTAAAATTATGATTTAAAAAAATTGTCTTTCTCGAAACTTTTGGATGAGTATTTCAATACGACATTGTCTACTTATGAAAAAATTTATATAAACATTATTATAAAAAAACTTAACTTCTTCGCTCCACTCGCATAAGGTGTAGGATACAATAATTAAGTTGAAAAACAGTGAAAGTAATGTGAAATAGAGATGTCTAAACGGTGTATCACAAACAACAAATCAAGGTCTATTAATGTGTGTTATAGCATTCATGACACAGTGTGTATAGAAGTAAAATTGCGTGTATGTAGTAATTTTTGTGGCCCACTTAGTTAAGTTAGGTTAGATATTTTGACACATATGACAAGTACAAAAGATTAATGCAGACGACGCAGTCAGTTTTAACGATATAGCCATAGTCCATAACTATATTTAAATTTGATTTGATGCTAATAACTTATATAATTCTATACACTTAGCAAGACAATTGAAATATTTCACCCCTCTCACCCCATAATAATTTGAAAATAATCATAACTTGCTTAAAGATCAAAATATTGCGGAAAAATTCGTTTAAACATAGTTAATGTTCTTAGCATTAATTTTGATAATAGGAAATATACTCTGATATTGAATCTGGTGACGTAAAATTAAGTCTGCTGAACATAACTTTGCTATTTAGTACGTTGCTGAGACGAAGGCAACACGTCATGTAGATAGATAGTGAGAATGACGTCCTCTTAAAACATCTAAATTGATTTCAATCGTATTTATATAAAGTTTTATTTTCATAAATAAAATTAAATAATATACGATGTGTGATAGAATATTTTTCAATAATATATCATCAAAAACAATACCATATAATATGTTATACACATAATAATAATATTAAAAATTAAATCTTTGATATATCATTTCAGATTCTGAGTAGAGCGAAGAAACTAGCTAGTGTTTTTACTATAATATATACTTTTTATTTGTTTTCTATCTATCTACATTTTTTTTTTTTTTTTTTTTTGTCTGTATTTTGTGAATAAAAATACCTTTCCAAATGTTTCAACTAGTTACTTTTTGGATCAAAATTTGTCTTTAGGTAATACTTTTGAGAGGTCATTTTTCTAAAATGAACCTAAAACTATCCCAAACGAAACTCTTTTAAAACATTTTTTTTTTTTAACTCAAAGTTTATGAAAATTTAAAAATAGATAGACAATACTATGAAAAATATAATAGTGAAATAAAATTTTTAATGCATTTTTTTTTTTATAATTAAAATTTTTTTACACTTTTTTCTTACTTAAGTTTTTTTTCCTATTTTCAATTAATTTTGAGATATAAAACTCATTGAATAATTTTTTCTGTAATAATAATAAACTTTGTAAATTTTAAGTAAAATTGTCTTGAATAAACTGAAACTTCGCTCAAAATCGTCTTATTGAAGAAATGATTTATCGTTTCTTTAAAATTCAATACACCTATCAAAAGCATCCCACCCAAGGAACGAAGAATACCCATGGTGCAAAGAAGTATGTTCGGATTTGTACTAGTTGTGTTTTAAAATTGGAATTCCTGGTTTGAGGTCTCAGTGAAATCTTTTTAGCATATGAAGGGCTTCGCGAACTAATAAGTTTGAAAACATTTGTTTTTGAAAAATTTCTTCTCTTTTAAATCACATAATATTACATTTATGTTAATGTTTGAAAATAACATTAAAAAATTTAATTATTATTAACCAATTATTATTTTTAAATAAAAACTACGATTTTTACCATAAAAAATTAGGCGTCTAATTAAAATACATGCAAAAGTTATTCAGTTCTGGATTTAGATATAGTGGTACGGAAATGGGAAATACTCACGCTAGTAATAAATGTTCAAGAATTTTAAAATAAATTTCAAGGAAATTAAATACAGTTATAAACATGTATAGTTATAAAACATTAACACATAGTTTTAAAATGTAATTTAAATACAATGTACGCGTGATTTGTACTAGAGGTACACACATTTTTCACATCTAAAAATAATAGAACTAAATTATCACGCTACAGCTATAATTAATAAAATACTTTTAAGCTATGTTTGTACATACTTTGCATACTTAATGAAAATATTACATAGTCCAGATCGATATCGATATATATTTACTGGGTTATTTATTTAATAATTATATAATACGTTAGTAACTAAATACGTATAAAAGAGACTATTATCCTTAATACTTAAATTTGACTAATTAAAAAACTACTCATTTGATTTTTGATTTCAATACATCAAAATGCACAAATAATTGTCTGAATAAAATTCAGTCGTTAAAACAGAGGGCAGTTATTTGAAAAAAAAGTTTGTATCACCATAGAGCATCCTTAAGGTGACATGAAAAAAATAGTTATGGAAAACGTAGCTTTTATAGTAATTTAAACATTCTGAAAAAAAATTCTAATTTTTGCAATTTTATGGCCAAAAAAGGGGGGGGAGAGCAAGCTTTAAAAATTAGCCTATATATTTTATATATTTTTAAATCTATTTATTACATTTGATCTTACCTTTCGATAGTTTAATGTCAGACCTGGTATAAATTTCAACAGAGATTCCAGCTTGTTTGAAAATATCTTGCTTTAGTTTGTCAATATGCCCATTAATAGTATTCCAAATTTCTTTATTCGCGCTTGCGGCAAACTTCGGATTTATAATTATTGCTGAGATTATTAAAATAAAATACGTCAGTAAGTAGGTAAGTATAATTAGGAATAATATAGCATATTAAGGAAAATAAATAGTTTTCCGTTATTTTTAGAAACCCTTGCAAGACTACGTTGGTATTACTATGGAATATGAAATAAATAAAAATGATTTTACAATCTAATATTTTTTAAATTTAATGTACACTTAAAAATAAAAATATTTTTTATGTATTCACTATATTATAGTCACGTCGAATTATAAATATAAAATTGACGCGTCCAAGAACAATACTATGGATAAAATATAATTATTATTACCAACTGTGTCATTATTCTTGTGTCCTGTGTCGCTGTTATAATTATTGAGACTGTTACAAATTGTATATAATAGCATAATATGTAAAATAATGTACATGGATAAGCCGGCCATCGTGTCCACTTGCTATTGTAAATATGATTAACAAAAATGAGACACTAAGTTTCTTTCTGCAGTTTCTTTTTTTTCATCGAAAACATAATCGAATATTAAATTGAATATCTGTCGGTTTGTCATATTTTGCTTCTATATTGTTTCTGTAATTTCAATTTTCAATATAATTTATGTGAATGAACAAAAGCCGGTAATAATATTATATCATATAAATATCGATAACAATCACGCGACGCGACTACACGAATGTTCGCTGAACAAAAACTAGCTTACTGGCCCATCATAAGGGTAGTATCGTTAACCTCTTCAATCTAGGTCGTGTAAATAAATAAACTGACAGACGGAACAGTTTAATGAGCTCGCCAAATAAATAGATACTACTCGAACATTGAAGGAGGGACAATTTAAGTGTTTTATTTGTTGATCCCCCATGGATAATTATATTACGATTCAATACATAGAAAACAATCGTAGATATTTTGTATTTTGGCTTCGTTTATCATTTAAATAAAAATTATTAAAACAAGTGTAAAAAAAAAAAAAAATGATCAATAAACGACGTGTATCTATTACACAATAATTGGTGTGATACGAAACTTTTTATTCACTAGTAAAATATGCTATAAATAATCAAAGATTAAACATAAATTTTTTCAAAGTAAACTAAATAAGCTGTTAAAATATTTGCGAGAAAAGAATTTAAATACATTTATAAATTTAATACAATAACATTTAGTATAATTTCAATAGACTTATAATTCTAACGATTGTTTTCAACAGGACTTTAAGCGATCATAAACCACACTTTGAAGCATAATGAAAAATGATAACAAATGTTGAATAAAAATCTGTCTACTCTACAATAGCAAAATATTATTGAAGATATCACTGAAGTTTACTAGTAATAAAACATCGGTGACGTCAGTTCATTTTTTAAAACTACTATCAATCTATTTCTCACTATAGAAATCATCAGTGACGCACGCAGGATATTTTTTCGGGGAGAGGGTTATGAAAAAATTTAAATCAACCATATTTATCATTATAAACCACTAGAACTATTGATGAAAATTTGATAACTATAACAGCAAGTCCTGAAGCACTCCTGAAATAACATCGTATATTAAAAATATAATAGAATAATAATGCACCTGAAAATAATGCATTTTTTTAAAACCTTAGACAAATCAACGTTTTAATTACGATGTCATGAATCAAAATTAGCTGAAATTGTTTGTTTTTGATGCATTGGAAATGTGTATTCTTGCTATAAAAGTAAAACTAAAGTTAACTGAGGTAGGTAACTACGTTACCTAATAAAAATATTGCCAAAAATTCACCTTAATAGTTTTCAAGAAAAAATAAATTTTTGTAAGAAAAATTTAAAATAAGCTTATTCAAATAGTAATTCAATATTTCAATATCAGCAAACTCCATAATTACCATAACTTCAAAGCTAATGATATCCGGAAAAATTGGTTTACACTGTTATTTTCAAAATCAAAAAATATAAAATTGAAATCGGCAAGATGGTTAGTAAAGTGGATTTAAGGCAAGATGACCTCAGTGTTCAGGTAATTAAAATACTGAAATTTTAGCTCAATATATAAAGACATTTTAAATTATTAAAATATTCTGAAAACAGATTAGCTTATTCGCAAACGTTATTAAAACAAATATAACACGTAATTTATTAACGTAATAATATGCAAAAAAGTTATTTCGGAAGGGGTTTAACCCCTTAACCTTCCCCCTTCTGGGTGCACCAGTGGAAGTCATTTGAATGTGTGTGCACGCATGGCAAAGGAATGAAGAAGCTAGGATGTCTAGGTGCGTGATAGCACACTTATTTTTAAAATAGCCTCGATTGGCCTGTTTAAGTTATATACAGTGTAGTGAAATCATTATTTATATTACTAATATTACCTACGTGCGTGAAGTTGCCCCCCCCACCACGTCCGATCTCTACCAAAAATATATCCATAGTTTGCAAATAGTTTGCAAATATTTGCAAATTTGTTTTCAGAGTTTGCAAATTATTTCCCTGTCTTGTATAAAAAAAAACAATCAAGGGGGGGCCAACTTCACGCAGCCCCCCTAATTTGAGATATCGACTTCAAAATTCAAACTATTAAATTTTAGGTTCATCATATTAACAATGTTAATTAATAATTTTGATGTCAAAACAGTTATATAGAACAACAATAAAATATTATGTTACTTATTTATTGAGTTCCTTAATTATTGAACCACAGATTAAACTACCTATTAATTAACTAACTAATAATCAAAATATGGCCACAATTACAGTATAATATAGTCCACTTACTTTAAATTTCTTCTCTTTTGCACTTGCTATTTCAATTTAAACAGATTAATTTAATTTAATGAAAAACAATGTGTTTAGTAAAATAAAAATATCTGCATTTAACACAAAAAAAGTATATATTTAATATTAATATAAGTGGCAGTCTTTAATTTTTCAACTTTGCATAGGTATTGCATATAACTTTGCATAATATATATTCAATACTTCGTTTAGATTCACTTTATTAGCCTCTTATTTTTGTACATCAACCAACAGTAAGTCACTTAAGCACTCATTTCTTAATAGACTTATTTAATTTAATTTATTACATCAGTAGTTTCCAACCGATGGGGTATTCCTCTCTAGGGGGGAATTAAGATACTGCACAGGGGGGAATTCAGTTCAGTGATGGTGAAATAACGAGAACTTTATTTTGTTAAAAAAATTTATTTTATTTCATTTCATGAGTATCCACAAATCAAAAATATCCCTCGGCTTGCTGTGCAATTTGGGGACATTTCGGCTTGATAATTGACAATCGCATATACTTTTCATCATATTATATTAGTTATTAAGTTATTTTGTAATTTTTTTCTTCCAATTACTTTTTTTATACCTTGTATTTGGACTTCTGTTCATGACATATTAGTAATAAATAAAATAAATATGGTCACGGCGACATATATCTTACGCCGAAATGAGTTTTGCGCCGAAATATCCACACCGAAACGGCCACGTCGAAACATCTGGATCCGAGAAAAACGAGTAGGTACTTGTCCAAATTGTCGAACAGTAACTTTTTAAATTAGAATTTGCCTCAATTAAATATTTTTGGAAGTACTTTTTCGAAATTCTCGTAATAATTGTAATTAGTTTATAAAAACTAAACATTTTATTTTGAAATTTTTTGCTTAAACTAAAATAATTGAGTTTTATTATTTTTATGTTGATTATTGTTATAACAAATTCAATGGGTTTATTTCAGAGATATGTCTATAGTTAATTTATCGAATACAAATATCAGCTTGCGCCACACTATTGACTTGTAATATCCAATGATACAATGGGACTTCCAATCATAAACATCATAATTATTATTAGCACCATAATTTAGGTTACTACTTATTATGAAATAAAATAATCATTATTGATGAATTTTTTCTTTTATTTTATTCGTATTTTCAAAGCAAGTTTTGCAATTATTTAAGTTTAAACTTAACATGATACGTTTAAATAAAAGTATTTTCCCTTGTCATAATTAAATTATTTATAACCTACTGTGGTATAATATGTTTATATCAATATTATATCTGACAAAAAGCTATAAGGTAAAAAAACGGACATACTCTGCACCTTGGGTATTCCTCGCTCCTCGGATGGGACTTGATGGATGTGTTAATTTATAAAAAAAAACTATAAACCATTTCTCAATAAAAAATTTTAAAATTTTAAGTGGAGCTTCAGTGCATACAAGAATTTTTTTTTAATTTTCCTTCCTAAAAACTGTGAATAGGTAAAATACTGAGAACAGGAAAAAAATTGATGAGAAAAAAGTTTATGAAAATATATAAGAAACAAAAATAAAAATTTGTGAAATAACTTCTTTTCCCCATTCAGAATATAAAACATATAATCAGTCGAAAAAAATAGTTTAATTTACACAATTATTTAATAATAATTATTAAAAGTTACTGTTTATTTTGTAGTTTCCTGTTGTTTGTGTGTATTTAAATCGAATAAATATTATAAATATATCTAATCGTATAATATAATCTTTTAGATTCTGAACAAAGTGAAGAAGCTAGTGTTTTTACAATGATGTTTATTTTTTTTTTTTTTTATTTTTTTTT
>JAIPRM010013490.1:0-11399 GCA_025469315.1 Stegophylla sp. TES_Ste_2020
TTCCAAAAAAAAAATTGAAGAATTGAGAAATTCAAAAAATGATCTCTTTAAAGTACAATCTAGAGGCGAATCCGGTTTCAAAAAGTTATTGATCGAAACTTTTGGACAAGTATTTCTATACGAAAAAATGTTAACAGAAAAAAAAAAAAAATAAACATCATTGTAAAAACACTAGCTTCTTCACTTTGTTCAGAATCTAAAATCAGTATTAGAACATAAAAGACAGAGAGCCGCGCATATTTCGCACCATTGATAATATTGTTCGCTCCTCGGGTGGGATTTGGAGGATGTGTTAAATTTCAAAAAAAAAAAAACGATTAATCATTTATCCGCTAAAACAATTTTGAATGCCACTTGAGTTTATACCGGACAATTTTTTACGGAAATAATATAGTTTATTAGTATTTCAAACAATAAAAAAAAAAAAACTTTTTTTTTTACTCTCAGTCAGTTTTCTATACGAGTACTCAACCGTTAACTTATAAAATATGAAGTTTATATACTGTCAACGTTCGATTTTTTTTTTTTTGTTTCCGTCGGATTTCGTAGAAGTCCTTTGAGTACCCAACACATTACGGCACCCCTCGATCAAAATATAAAATGACGTCGATTTTTTAAAAATATTTTCGTTTACAACATTTTTAGTAGAGCAAGCACAGGCTAGCTACATATACTCCCACGCCTTTTCACGTCATCCGCAGCCAAACGTCCGGATTCGTTAAATCCGTCGGGGTTTTTTTTTTTTTTTATTCCAGTCCCCCGTTAGTGTGGTGTACAAAAAAAAAAAAAAAAGGACTCGTATGACGTTATACCACGCGGTGGTCCGTTCCAGAGAGTCCCGAGATCCCGGTCTAATACCATGGAAATCTTCCGTATCACTAAACGAGCGTTCGCGTTTCACACCGTATTATAACCTTTACGCCGCGCTTGGCCCCGTCGTCGTCACGAACGCGCCGAACCGACTTAACAGAACAATAATAATAATATATCATCGCGGCAGCATATATATATGTATATATATATATATATATATCCGCCTGTCGACCCTCACTCTCGCGTGTCATTGTTTACACCGCGTTCGACGGGGCCACCGCGAAAACGCTTATTCCTAAATCATGGAAACCCCCCCCCCACCGGCACCGGAATGCTTTCCTTTTTTGGGCGGCTGTCCTTTACACAATTTTATAATGTAATGCGGCTGTAGGGGTATTACGACGTAATCGATTCGAGAATATACAGGGTGATTTTTTAAACGTGCTCACCCCCATTTTTGGTCAGAATGTTCAAGTTACTATAAAACCAATATTGTCCATATCTCATTTTTTTTTTCATGTCACCTTAAGGGTGTCCTGTGGAAATACAAACTTTCCCATTTCAAACGGCTACCCCCTATTTTAATTACGGAATTATATTCGGGTTATTTTTCCCGTGAATTTCGATGTATTGAAATTAAAATTTGAACGAGTAGTTTTTGAATTATTCAAATTTAAATACTAAGGAAAATTGTCACTTGGGCGCATATTTTAATTTATTCTTAATAAGTAAATGAGAGATAAGACGACCTGACTAATTAATATTTTGTAAAATGTAAAATTTAATCTCGTACACACGACATGAACATTTTGACTAATTATTTCTGATTAAAGGTTAATTGAGTAGATTTATAATAATCACGAACTACGTATGTAACTAAATACGTGGACAAGCGACAATTGTTTTTTTTTTTCCGTAGCTCTAAAACGAAAGTGTGTCAACTATACATTTGATTTATACTACTTGGAATGAAATTCATGGCATTTTATTTTGATTTTTTTTCTTGTATTTTAATGTTTTAAATAAACGTATTTGAAGGGTTAATATTGATTTTAATTTTATATAATGTGTTCCAAGGCCGTAGATTGCTCAATCAATTTTGTGCTTTTTTTGCTCTTTTGTAGTTTCATGATTTTTGGGTACTTTTTTTTTTTTTTAATAAGCGTTTTGGTAGATTTACACAGCTTTATTGATTTATTTTAAGTGTTTTTCTTTAGTTTTTTTTTTTTTTTTTGTTTTAAAATTGACCTATTCGTTACGCAAAAAGATATTTTGATAGAATAATCTGCGAAAATAGCATTAAGTGTGTTTATGTACACACAAGACTAAATCCGATACCAGAACATATGACTAAACACAATCTGTTATTTCTAATAGTTCTAATAGTCTAATAGTATTTTTTCATTATTTAATATTTTTTTGTTTTTGTCTATAATTCATTGAATAACAAACATTATTGGTCCAGGACGTCAAATCTTAATTAATGCTATTTTTGCTACTGCATCTATTATAACCACCTGTTTATAAATTGACATTGTTTTTTTTTTCCTTACTTATCCCTTAAACGAATACGATAAAGATGTAATGTATTACAATTTACTACTATTCTTCAATCTACAACTACAATATACTATTTCATTGTTATAATATAACAATTTACAAGTACGAATTTATATATATATATTTTGAAAGTCGCAGACTTTAATACCATATTTTCTTTAATCCGTTTCGTAGTTATATTTTTCCCGTCCTTGCAGGCATTCCAGTCGACCGCCGCCCGTGTATCGTCGCCAGTGTTGAGATTTATCTAGATAAATATTTAGTTGTCTTTTATTTTACCGAGACAAATAATGGCGAGTTATTTAAATAATGTCTAACATGAAAATTCCATTTACCTAAACGTATTTATATAGATAGATTTGTCCGTAAATTAAATATATTTTGAAATGTGCCGGTACGTACTCAAAATTTTATTGGGTAAAAATATTTCTTATATTATTGTCTGTCTATTTATATACATTTTCATAAAATTTGATATAAAAAAAGATAACATCAGAATCCATTTTGTCAATTTTTTAGATGTTATCCCTAAATTTTGAAAAAACTATTGGGAATTTAAATAATGACCTCTCGAAAGGACCATCTAGAGGTGAATTGTGTTTCAAAAAGTTGCCGTCTGAAACTTTTGAACATGTATTTTCATCCGAAAAAGTGTATACGCATAAAAAAATGAAAAATAAACATCGTTGTAAAAAACACTAGCTTCTTCGCTCCACTCACAAAATCTAAAATTAAAAATAAAATAAAGGGGAAAAAAAAAAACTAGCAAGATTGTTTATACAACAAAACTATTGAACTAAGAACAAAAGTAAATGTAACGCGCGATAAAAGTTACTACTACGAAAATAAGTTTTAACTTTTGTAATAATAATTCTACTGCTCGACAATAACGTTATTCAATGTTCACAGAAATCTGAAAATGATAATTTTATTGCATTCGTTTGTGTTTGAAAAGTTTCTCTTCTCTCTTTCTCCCAACCCGCCCCCCCCACCACCTCTCTCTTTTCTCTGACTCTTGTGATGAGGCAAATTAATTATTTTGCCCGTAAATAAATTCGAATATTAAACGTACGTATATATTTTAATGGCGATATTTTGTTATTTCAAATATTTAAAACTTTTTGGTATCTCGATCGGTACCGAACAATACGCATTCGAAAATGTATTAAAAATACTTTCGTAACGATGTGGAATCTTAAAAACGCGTAATTCTTTTAAATTCATTTTACAGTCGAACGCGTAATACCGCGAACTTCGAATTTCGTAAATTCTTCCATGTCCGACGTAGAAACGACGTAACAGATTTCCAATATTATTTTGAAATATTGTACCATTCATTACGAGCGACAAAAATCCAATAATCGACCGGATCACCTAAAATTTTTTGTCCGAAAATCCAAATACAAATTTACAACATATATGTCTATAAAGAAGGAGGATGACGGGTGGAAAATTATTGATCGGGTACTAAATGTCCAGTTATCTGTAAATTAAAACAAAATTATAGAAAAAAAAAAAATTGATTATATTTAATTTTTCTTAACTTAATCGTTTATGAATGCAAACACTTTCTTATATAACACACCCGCCAAAAGTATCTGACCCGAAGAACGGAGAATATCCATGGTTCAGAGTGTGTGTCTGTCTTTTTTGTCTATATACTTTATTTTACTTTGCTCACTTTTTTTTTTATCTAATAAACAAATAGAAGGGGATGGGAATGTTAATGAGAAAAAAGCGTTAGAAAAATATACAAAAAATTTTTTTATATTTTAAAAATTTTCTTGCTCCAGAATGTTTTTAATATCTATATTTAAATTTTTATTAAGTTTGAATCAAAAAATAACGGTTTTAGAATTTTTTTTATCAAATTTTAGGTAGTCCCCCACCAAAAAAAAAAAAAAAAAAAATAATAATAATAATAAAAATTGGGAAATTCAAAAAATGACCTCAACAAAGTACAAACTAAAGGCGAATTCGGTTTCTAAGAGTTGCTGGTCGAGACTTTCGGACAAGTAGAGTCATACGAATTAGTGTTAACAGAAAAAAAAGTAATAATAAACATCAATGTAAAAAAACAATGGCTTCTTCACTTCGTTCACAATCTAAAGTCAGAAAGCGCATTAATGACAATAATCGTTAATTAAAAGTGACACGCCGCCGTTGTTCTCGACGTTTTCGATGCGATCGGTTTAGAGATGCGGTCTCTAGTCGGGCAAGTCTCGTTATGTGTTTTTAAATACCCGGGGAAAGAGTAGTTTCAAAGTTTAAATTGATTTTTTCCTCGCAAAATATGAAGTTTCATCGTACCGAGGCTTTCCGACGAGTACAATTTAAAAGTTACCGTTTTTACGTTTTCTCACATTACAATACAGTTGCCTGGGAACGCGTTTTTCGCATTAAACCAATGTGACCTGTTACGCGCTCAAGTCTCATTTCATTTCATTTTTTTTTTTTTTTTTTTTTTTTTTAATTAAATCGGTTTGAACGTAGTTGGTTGGAAACATATTATTGTTATTTGTGCGTATATTTTTCCAAAAATATAATTTTTTTTTTTTTTTTTTTAAAAAAAAAAGACAACTATTTAACGCCGGTGTTTTTTAATTTGTCGAAAAACATTTTCACAAATTCGGTTTTCTACGTTCATTGTTATTATTTTGCGAAATGTTGTGTCCTTAATAACATACTTATCGGTGATAATATCGTGTCATTCGATTCGCATTCATCTCTGCAAAAGCGTCCGAATTCGGGTTTGGTCGTTTCCAACTATTTCCCCCCAAACGCTATCTTCATAATGCACGTAAAAGTTTGATAGTATTCAATTATTATTATTATTACTCCGAAACTGATGGATACGTCCGTCAAACCGACCGTACACATACGGTGTTCGCTCTCTATTGTCAAGCCGATTCCGTTATTGCGAAAAACTTTTCGACATTACAATACGTCCATAATACATGAATACATTTCGGACAACACGAAGAGGTTGTTGTAAATATAATGTGCTTCAAACAAATAAATTAAATTGAAGCTTATAATGCGCAACGAGTGCAATATTGTTGTACCGGGTGATAATAAAAGCATAAAACATAATATTTTCGCGCTTTTATCCTATACCATTATACCCTAGGTAGAAAAGCGCAAATCAGTTTTGCGTTTTCGGCGGATATCGGTAAAAATAAACCATCAGCGTTTTTGGGTATCACCGCCACGCAGCTAGTCCTGCTGATAAATGTGCATCATACGGATATGCAAATGCCCGTGCGCGGCGTGAGTGTAGGTATACGCGTTTCAAACGCGTTATGGGGCCTGTTAATAATTCAAAGGGAAATAATGAAGTGTCGCGGCGGATGACACACATAAACCCTGCGGTGCCAGTGGCGTCCACACGGAATATATTATTATTATACGAGTACGCGCGCGCGCGTGTGTTTTTTTATTTTTCTATATCACGTAAACGTCAAGTGCGCTCGTCTCTCGTCTGTGTGTGTGTGTTTTTCGTGAAAACACTGACAACGGAAATATCAACGTGATTAATTATTAGCCGCACCCCACTAGTTCCCAGCGGACTCTCCCCCACCCGATGAAGTCCACCGTATACACATCACACATTACGTCATGTGTATTATTACATTTACACGAGGACACAATATTATTGCTGTTATTGTTAAAATCAAAAGGGACCAAAATAAAAAATAAATCGAACAATAACCGGGTTGTCGGAATTTCGGTGGTTAGTAAAAATATGAAAAGATGGCGTTTCATAATATATTATATTTCTTATAGATAGGGCTCGGATTTAAATGCACTAAAAGCAAGTTCGAAAATGCCCTTGAAAAATACATTTTATTGCAAAAACGTACTGAAAAAAGGTCCTCTATACATTATGATATTTTTTATTTATTTTACTATTTGCCGTCTGTCGAGTCATGGTGACCATAAGTAAAGATAAAAATCAAACTTCATAGCTATTACAGAGAGATATACAGTATTATTAAGGAAAAAACCAAAAAGACATGGATGATAATATTTTTAACTACCTAGCTAAATTTAAATTATTGACTTGTATAATGTACAGATGATATTATAGACTAAAATTGAAGGGTTACTGTCGAATATGCATTGAAACGAATAAAAATGCTGAAAAATGCCCTAAAAATAAAAAAAATATCGAAATATGCAAAATAATTCAAAATAAAAGTTTTGGTTTTGAGGTCTCTGTCACATGAAACAAATTTTGTACTTGGAAAGCATTTCCTGAGATCATACAAAAAAATATGCATTTTGCATTGAAATCCGGGCCCTACTTATAGATATTGATCTATATGAAAAAAAAGCCGGTCGTACTTCGCACCAGGACCGGATTTAGGGTTGTGGAGGCCCCAGGGCACTCTATTAACAACAGTATAAGAAAAATATTTTTGTTATTTGCTTACCTGACAAACTTTCTATTTCTAACACACTAAAAATTCGAATTGCCCGTCATACACGGGTTTATAGATGAAAAAATACAGATAGGAACAAACAAAAAAAAAAAATAATATTTTTATTAGATATACTGGACGCTTACGGAATATTATAAAAATGTATGTTAGGTCTTTGGTAAATAATAAGTGAAATTATTTTCCAAAAAAAGGTATTCAAGAGACTTGCAACGAAATTTACTGCTTAATATAGTGAATGCACTTATTTTGTGAATAACTTATATTGATTATTATTATTATAATTTCTTTAATTTCGAGTCTCTATTTTTATACGCATTTAAATTCTAAACGAAGCGAACACTCTAGTATTTTTACAATAATGTGTGGTTTTTTTTTTTGTTTTTTTCTCATGTGAAATACTCATCTAAAAGTTTCAACTGGGAAATTTTTGAAATCGAATTATTAGGATAGATTGTACATTTAAACGGCTCTTTTTAAAAATTCTCAATTGTTTTCACGAAATTTGGGAAAAACTACCCAATACTTGACGATGAAAAACTCAGAAACTACATTTTTTAATCCAAACTTCATGAAAATTTAAACACAGATAGACGATATAATACGAGAAATATTTTAGAGCAAGACAATTTTGGACATTTTTTTTCTATCTCTTTTTTTCTCAAGGTTTATTTGTCTTTTTTAATAAAATTATCTTTTTTCCTTTTTTTTTTTTTTTTTTTTTTTATTTATTTGATAAAAAAAAAAAGTAAAATAAAGAAAATTCAAGACAAGAAAGCCCCGGACACATTTCGCACTGTGGATATCGTTCGATCTTCGGATCAGATACCCCTTTGTGGATGTGTTGAAAATGACAACTATTATTATTATTATTATTCTTTAACGTACTTCGCGCTGTGCAGAATCGTATTTTCGAAGAAATTATTTATCGTTTCTTCACGATTCAACACACCCATCAAGAGAGTATCCGACTCGAGGACCAAGAGTAGTGTGTGTCCGTCCGGCTTTCTATTTTAATCGTGAACAGTTTTCACTTACTTGTTTTTTCATTAGCAACGAAATTAAATTGTTATTAATTCGAGATAAATCGGATTTTGTAGTGGCACGGAATGGAATGGACTTCGCTCAAACCACTGTCAATGATCCGCGCACGAATTCGTCAAAGACGCTTTAACTGCGCAGCACTACACCTACTTATTTGTGCGTTTATTTTATAAAATGCTTAACGTTGTTTGGTTAATGCGAAATACGTATTCTCGATGCTTTCCGTCCCCCCCACCACTTGTTGTGTTCGCAAAACGTTTTATAATTTGTATTTTAAATAGTTTCACCCGCGGGGTTCGACGGTTAAAAAAGAAAAAAAAAAACATATTATAAACTGCTTAACGTACTTTGTGTTTGAGACAATGTTCTGTGGAATTTTATAAACGTTGTTCGACTTTGAATCGTTGTTCGTAAAAGCAGCGAATTTCACTGAAATTATAACTTTATACTCTCGTGTAATAACAATACATACAAAAAAAAAAAAAAAAAAAAACATAGCTTTGGTTAAACCGTAAGGTAAGTCGTTGTTTTTGCGTTTCTCCGAAAGTTTTTTTCCTTATTTTGTGGGGAAAAGAAAAATGTCCAACGAAAATGGCCACTTTTAAGTACCCGAGTAGATGGGATTTTCAATATAAAATACAATTATGGCTTCTTCTTTGTTTTTCATACCTACGCGTATTTACACACAGTATAAATATAATAATTCATAACGTACAACGTAATCTCACATAGTTTATATTATTTATGAATTTTTTAATCAACATCATCGTTTTAAAAAAAAATACAAGCTCCTTCACTCCACTCAGAATCAAAATACCGCAGGTCAATCGTTTTAATAATATTTACTATTCCAATATTATAGAGATATACACGTCAAAAATCAAACGATAATTGAATAAGGGGCAATGGGGTGGGAGAAGGGTAATCCGTTCAGCATAACAACAAAGTTTGAAAAAGCTCTGTGAAAAAAGTTCAATAGTGTCATCAGAAATGTGGTGTACAACATCGGAGGCTTAGGGTGGATATGACTCAAAAAGAGCAGTTTGAGCGCCCCCTCCCCCTAAAGACCAAAACTATTTAAATATGTAGATATAAATTAAATTTCAGAACTAATAAAACATCTGTTGTGGTCTTAGAGACGTTTTCATACTTTAAAATATGTTCGATTATTGACTGTAATCTCCGTCTCAATAGGGTAGTCTGTTATACAGGAATAAATAGTTAAAAGTTATAAATATAAGTCAACCCGTGTCAAAGTCGAGTCCTACCGTCGTCGGATGGTATGGATGGGATGGGATGATCAGGTTTTTGCATTTTTGTACACTTCTAGTGAAGCACATTGTCAAATAAATATTTTTTTTAAAAAAAAAAACGTGAATTAAATAATAATATATAATAATTTCGGTTCATTCAATGTCTATAGTATATATTATTTATTTCATAAAGCGCTATAAAAACCATTATATATGTATATACAATTACACAAGTATCAAAATACAAAACACAAAAGAAAAGTATAGCATTCCTTTCAAAATCTAAACTTTTGCTGAAAAGGAGAGTTCTAAATACAGTTGAGTTTAAATTACAATATAATGGTTGACATAAACGAAGACGTGCATTAAAATATTTGTCTAATTATTACTACTAAAAAACTATTAATATACTAATATCAAATATTATAAAACAATATCATCAAAAGTTAATTTTTCAAACAAATTTTTTAAACAAATTGAAATATGTTAAAAAGTATATATTCTCATGGAAATATTTAAAAAAGTGTATCCCGATCAATCAGTACTAACATTTTTTTTTTTTTTTTTTTTTTTTTTAATATTTAAAATGTTGTTCACTGTTCAATATTAAATAAGCTTTTGTTTTTTACTATTATTAATAGATTTCACTACTATTACTACGCTTGTTTGCATAGGCGTGGCCACGGGTTGTGCAGGGTATGCATTTGCACACCCTGCGAGTTCTACCTAAAAATGATTTTTATAGATTAATTGAAATTACAACTGTAATTTTGTATGCGAATACCAGTATATCATAATAACAATTAATTATGGGTAAGGAAACATATCTGAAATCTAATGATGAAATTTGTTTTTACTAAATTTAAAGTTAAATGTTTAATGAGGTTTGAGGATTGAAAAATATTTATATCTAACATAAAATATCTATAGTGTCATACAACTATTTAAACAAATATAAAAAAATGATTGTGTTTAACAATTGAGATTTTTTTCAAGGCTATTAAACTTATTACTTAATAAACTTGTATTAAATATTTAGTTATGTTATCAAGAACACAAAATTGTATAAGGAAAAAAATTACAAAATACGAGTCAATTTTAAAGTTCAATATTTATCCTAAAAGAGGTTATATTATTTTCAGTGTGTATTACATTGTTATTATTGTTGATATTAGGAGGAAATTTCAAGTTTCTATTACTAGTTTTAGAGTTATAACTAAATTACAAAAATCTATACCACGAAAATATGATTTATAGCATATTATACCACTATTACTTAATATTGAAAAAGTTTTCCCTTATTTTTGAAAAAAATATTGAGAATTAAGAAATAATTATCTCTACATAATACTAATTAAAACCTAATTTTGATATATTAGGTTACCGGACAAATCTTTTGGATTAGTTTTTCTACTATATACTAATTTTACTGCTTAAAATTAAATAACATTGTAAAAAACTATCTATTTCATTTCAGTCAGAATATGAAACATATTTTTTTTGTTTTTTTTTTAATAATAACTTATTTTATATGCAGGTAAGGTTTAGGGAATACAATTTTGGGAATGGGTGTACAAATATTGTACTTGCACCCCCTGCCAAAAATGTCTGGCCACGCCTATGAGTACACCCCTATTAATGTTTCAAAATGGAACACGGGGAATAAGACTCAGGCTTCAAAAATGTATTGTGGAATTATTTTAGATTCTGGGTAGACCGAAGAACTATATTATATAAGAACTATATTATATTATATATAGGTAAGAACTATTTTATACTAACAACTGTTGTACGATATGAACGATATTCAAGACAAGTATTACTACTATTCATAATTTATTTTCAAAAGTATTTATAGTAATTATTATATATTAACGTATGAAAGTATTTTTTTATTTACTTATCGAATTCAAATGAATTTTGTATTTATTCGATGAAAGTCCATTTATTTAAAATTTTCTATTTAAATACAATTTCAAAAGTATTTTACCCATTCCTGAACATTGTTAGAAATACATTATTGTTTTTAATTTTATTAGAAAACTTCAATGTTACTATGACATACATTCTTAGGTTAGGTTATGTCGTATACGGGAAAAGCTTTATTTGTATACAGAAATACTTTTAGTAATTCCAATATATTTTAAACTCTTCCGCTATGACATATAATTTTGTTATAGTAATAAAAGACGTCTTTTAAACAAAAGAATAATTATTAATATAACTCAAAAAAAAATTAAAACCAAAACTATATTTTATCCCTTTGTCTTTATTAATAAAAACATAA
>JAIPRM010013491.1:0-11398 GCA_025469315.1 Stegophylla sp. TES_Ste_2020
TTTGTAAGGTGTCTGAATTGAGCCCCGTGAAAGGAATGGGGTTCATTTTTCGGTACTATATTAGAACAATTGCGACCGATAGCACCTGTGTAACATTGTCCTGTTAGCCCCTTGCAGTTTTCTATTCAATACTTGCAAACGCATGATTTCTTGAGCGTTTTACGATTCACGCGACGGCGTTCGTAAGATATTCAACTCGAGGCATATACTTAACCAATATTTTAACATATTATGTTATATTTTCTTACAATTATTAGTCGTTATTTCATCTAATCAACTTAATAAGTTAAAATCTCAAGGATATACGACTATATTTGAAAATCATTCTGCACGCCGCAGGTGAAGTAACGCAAGTTAATTTTTTTTCAAAAATCAGTAATATCGTAATAAAGTCATTACTTGATAGTCACAATAGTTTTACACATAGTTATCAAAAACAATAGCTCCAATAATGTTAATTATAAGTAATAATGTAGGTAATAATTTAATGTTTGATGTTGAATATTGGCCGGCTAACCTGTATAGTAACCTGTTTAGTGTTTTATGCATTTCAATAGTTTACAAATAATTAAAGGTGTTCAGTGAATAATTTTTCGCCGACATAAAATTATTATGCAATAAAGCGTTAAAATAAAAAAAAAATGTGTAGTTTTACGGTAACAACGAATTCCGAAAAAAAATAACGATTGCCAAGCCGAATAAAAACGAACATCTTCTTGAAGTTAAGGAAGTTTCATTAAAAGTAAATAATATTAAGTATAAACGGTTTAATGAGAAAATATTCTGTTTTCGATTTAATTTTTAAATTTTATTATTTTAACAATATTTAAAGTTTAAAATATAAATAATATTAACATTTTGCAAGGTGTCTCTGCATACGATTTGAACTCGTAAAAGTTGCATTTAGAAACGAATTATTATTCAAAAAATTACTGGTCGAAACTTTTTGACGAATATACTATTACTTAATATACTATACGAAAATACGTACATACAAAAAAAAAAAAAAAAATGAATTTGTAATTAACATTGTAAAAACGCTAGTTTCTTCGCTTCACACAGAATCTAAAATATATATGTTTGAATTGTGAAGTAGTATTCATGCTATGGAGAAAATTCAGCTGGTATTTAAAATGTTAAAAAAAAAACATTATTTGCTCAACATTTTCGTCAGGCATAATATAATAATAATTGTCCTTTTCATGGCAATAATTACACTACCTACTGAATACTTTTAACCGAATTACTATTTGTTTCTTTTGTGCTCTATGAGATTACCTCGAGCCGGATCTAACTCCGGTTTAATTGAAGTGATTAAAATATGTCCACTATCCAGAGACCCAAAGACACGTTTTCCTATTCTATGAAAACTTATATACAATATAGTTAAAAACATGTTTAAACAATTTATTTGGAACAGTAAATAGTTACACATTGAATTAACTCATTTAAGAGCAGGGTCATTACAATTGAACGAGTTGAAATTATTTGTACAGTATAATACAAAATAATTAAATATGGCATATAAAAAGTGCGCGATATTATTTCTTATTATATTATTTGAACAAACTAATGACATAAAAGTAATTTTGATAAAAAAGGGTATGCCCATTAAAGTAGGGTCGCCATCAGTGACCTACAGTTAGTAAGTAGGTACACGTGTTTTCAATTAGTATGATCTAAACTGGAGCTTTAAATAAACCAACATGGGCAGCAATCGATTTTTCGTGAGAATGCATTCGACAACAGAAAATCATTATCTTTGTGGAATGTGAATACACCCACGTAAAATAGAGGAACACTAAACTAATAGCGTCTGGCGTCTCGATAAAAGGTGCAGATAACAACACAATGTCAGTCACATATAAAACCCATGTGACGACTGGGGCCACACACACACATAATATCACATTTTTGTGTTTTTACAATATTTCATAATTCACTCTACAGAGCGTATACATGTTACTTTAAACAATCTTAATATAAAATTAGAGCACACGTGTATAAAGAACCGTATCTAACCTAACCTTTTTACTTGGCGGCACACTTGATCATTTTTTAAATTTTCGCAGCACACTTCCAAGTCAAATTTATGAATATAACTATGAATTGTAATAAATTATAACATAAAATACACTATAAACACACATAATGAGACAAAAATTTACACGGCACACTTTTGAGTCGCGACGCAGTGGTTTGGAATCCCTGGTAAAGTAGGTATAATTTACGATCAATATAAAAAATCTATCGCACAATGTCTACTCGTATTAAAAAAAAATACGTTTAAACAGCCGCGCGCATAATGTTGTGACATCAATGAGCCACAACAACAGGTATTCTGCAAGTTTACCGTCAGCATTTCCGGGGCAAATGCTAGGCCATATAACCAGTCATCTTGCAGGTCACCCGCAGACGTCTCTTACCACCGACCCGGCTGTCACGCTGCCCAATACTGTTATAATATCTACTTTACACTTGTCACCGCCGTCTCCAGTGTTTTAAAATCTATAATTATTTAATTCGCAATACGTGTTTTGTGCTTGATAATATTTTAAAAGTATACGAGTCATCGCAGTTATTTTATTATTTTACCAATACACCTTTAAAAAACCCGAATAATATCCTTAAAATAATTATACGTGGTGGTCATAACAGTATTATACGACACGTCCCGAGGACGAAAAAAATATGTTCGGCAGGTAGTGTCCGGGTGTGGTTACATCCTTCGGGACGTGCTGCGAGTGACCTTATTTTATTTACCCCCGTGGCGAACCCGACCGCTATTCAAAACGTATTTCGGGGGAAAAAAATAATAATATTATACTTAACAAATACTATTGATTTACAGATTTCTATACGATTTAGGCTGTCGTCCACGTGCACGAAATAAATCGAGACGCAGTAACATCGGACGAGTGTATAGACGTGACAATACGGTCGTTTCCGAGTAATTATTTGATAAAGAACTCGTAGGTTCGATAAATTTAGATTTGCCGTGGGTGGCCAGCAGCAATAATACGTCTACTATATTGTATCGAGAACAAAATAGAGGCAAATAATATTAATGAAAACCACAAAAAACGTACAATGAATGAATCAATTCGGAGGAATTAGACACGCTTGGACGAAAATAAATATTTGAATTCATAATATCTCCACGGGGGTGTAGGTCAACTGACTGCACGACGGAGACCGTGCACATATTTTGTCGTGTATACGTGTTTTCAACCGTCTGAGCTCAGGTCCCTTCGGTCTTATGAAACGGTGCGAAAAATAAAAATGTAAAAAAATAAGTTAGACTGAACAAAATAAAAATATATATATATATATTATACACAAATTAATTCGGCAAAGCACGATTCCGTACGTTTCACTTTTTTGGCTGTATGTGAATATCATAAACATAAAATTAAAGAAAAAAAAAATTTAAACAAATATAACTCGAAAGGTCATAGAGCTTTAGAGAAAAAAAAAAAAAAACTTTAAGTGGCAAATATGCTTTTTGTAAACAATCCACTGATACAAACCGCAAAAGTCTACGACCAGAAAGACTGGAGTTACAGAGGAACTGTTGAAAAAACAATTATAATTGTTTTAATATTTACACGTATATTTTGTCAAATTTACCTCCCATAACTAATCTTCCCTAATAATGGCTAAGTATAAAACTGCTGATAAATATTCCTTATCCCTAAACCATAGAGGGGAACGAATGAAGATATATGTGCGCCATCACAGCTTCTTTTGAAGTTCATGGTCTTTTCGTAGAAGAGTGTAGCACCTTGTTTTAACGATCTGGTCATTACATCCATATGATTTTAGATCCCGAGTGTAGCGAAGAAGCTAGGTTTTACAATGATGTTTATTTATTTATTATTTTTGTTTTTGTGTAAATTGGTTTTTAAGTTTTCACATATATTTTATTCACTTAATGTAATAATAACTTAAGTATAGGAACAACTCAAGGTATTACTTAATTTTTTAATTGTTTGACTCTGTTGTTTCTCAAATTTATGACTTGATAGGTTTGGAAAAGACGAATTTCAATTATTTATTATTCATGAAAACTAATTTTGAAATTGTATTTGTTATTGTAATTGGTTTTAATAATGATTTTATGAACATACATTTTGTGAAAAAAAAAAAAAAATCAGTGACTTATGTTGTTTTTCTTTTCAACAATATTTAAAACCTATTATTAATGGAATATAATATTTGATATCTTTGTGGAAGACACAATTTTTTTTTCACAGAAAATCGAAATACACCATAGTCTCGCTTTATCAAAGATGATGACTTACAAAGTTCATTAAATGACCGATTCAATTAGTATGTAATTACGCGAATATATACATTTACTTTTTTCTTTATATCATAATTGTAATCTACGGACTATTGCAAAGGCGTAATAACCGAAAAAATGTATAAAATCAATAACGCTGTTGATTGATATGAATTAATTAGTTATATTTATATTTTGGTATTATAATACATAGAATTACAAATAAATTTACATTCAAATACACTTTATTTTTAGAATAAGCGTATGCAAATATTATGTTAAAACAATAGCACACGTTAAATTGAAGCAACAAAATATTAATTATACACGAAAAAGAAAATGTATTCTGGCGTGTCTCTTAGAACTTAGAAACTTTTTTTTCTTACTACTCAAAAATTTATTTTTCTACTGCGACCGCTTCCTGAAATATGTTTTTCTCATATATTTTGTGTACATACATTGATAAACATATATACATGATTAAAGGGGTTCGATGTGTCTTCTATTATTTCCGTATGAAGACACGACTACGGGTCCATCTAAGGATCTAAGGATTAAACCCTCTTGAATTATAGCTGTCACGTTTTTTCAACGATTCATTCCGATTTATGGCTTGGTCGCTGCCGCTACGCCAATTCCGGGGCAACAATAGAACAACACAAACGAAAAATCTGTTTTCAAACATTTAAAAGAGAATATATCATTATGTTATTTGAAATGGTGCTGAATACAAGATTTTCAAACAATATATAAAAGGTCAGTACTATATGACATACGTGATCGAATTGTGTTTGACGAAATCGGCCATAACACATTTATGGGTACATAGACCCTTTTTGCGACACGTTTACACGACGTTTGGGTACACAATATCTGTAAAAAAAAAGTAATACTTTTTCGGTACAAATCAATATAACGTTTGCCATATGCCTATACAATAGTAACACGTTAATACTCAATAATATTTTCACAATACTTTATTTCACTAATTTCAAAATATTTTAGAGCTTATTAGCGTCAACCAGGAGACAACACGAGGATGTTGGCTCTTTTTGGTTTCCCACAATTATTTTAAGCATTTATTGCTTTGAAATCCAATATATAATCAGATACTAACACACTAACCTACAAACACTACTATTATTATTATTTAAGCTAACCATATGAAGATAGTTAATTGAAGGTTAGACGAAGATAAAAGCTATGTTTTTCGAAAGTTCATAAATTATGTTGCAGCGATAATATATAGAGTACCTACTGCAGTATTACCAGTACTAGTATACCCAAACGTGTTCTATATTTACAGGTAAAAATATTACAAAATACCCAAACTTACTGCGCCCCACAATATATACAATAAATTGTGTTACAATAACCTATCATATAATTTGGCAAAACAAATAATTAGGTAGTCTTAATTAGGTTGTTTTACTAAAATTATAACTTACATTTCAATCTTTAAAAGTAAAAAGACAGTTTTGGATTTATTAGGATAAAATAGTCGTACATATTATTTTTAACCTATTTAAAATATTAAATATTTAAGATTACTTACTCTAATTACGCTTAAATATCCTAGTTTTAGTGTTTACGTTTACTCAAAACCTAAATCGCGCCAACGGGTTATGGGTAACCCTAACGTTGAGTTTTTCATTCACATTTAAAACAAACTGAGGACCGTCTGAATTAAAGAACTGTGTAACAAAGATTTTTAACAATATAAATTTATAGTTGTCATTTGTCAGAAATGTTTAACAACTTGATAACAGTGTAAACCAACAAACCATTTCGATTTAATAATTCGTACAAAAAATTATCAATTTTTCCGTGTTTTCACATTTTAAATTTAAAAAGGATATATTTGTAATTAAATATTGATTAGGCTAATTTTCACATATTATAGTTTGTAAATATATGTAGATCTCTATAATTATTCTAAGTACTTTTTTTTTGTGAACTATGGGCTTTCGTATTATTTTAAGGCTCTCTAATTATAGCTATATCCTATTTATATATAATACATTTGAATAGCTACGTATTATATAAATGTGATGTACAGTTAATACTTTGGTAGTATTTGTTTTCAGTAGGTCTACGTCAACGTATACAAAGATATACTAGCAGCAGCATTCTACGACTATTACTTGCAATAATAATACAATAAAATTTAAAATAGGGGCTAGGTAAATTGGGTCCGCGAAAATTTGGGTACCCTTTGAAAGCGGTAAATTGAGTCTCGGGTATGAAAAGGTGATAGGTTAGATGGGTCCCGGCTAGAAGAACATTTAAGGGAAAAAATGACAAAATACACCACTAACACGATAGCCCGATTTGAGTTTGTCAAATCATCATCATTTAAGTTTTCGCCGAAAACACAATTTTTTTTTTCTTCGACATAATTTTATAATAATAGAAATGTAATTTTTTATTTATTTTCGATAATGTATAATATGTATATTCACGTATAATTGACGTTGACAATAATAAAGATGTAATTTTTCATAAATATTTTTTGTGTAGCATCTTTTCTGAAAGGTTATGTTCTTGAGATGGTATTTTACAAAGGTCATTTTACGATTTTTGAAACTCTACTAACAGATATAAATTAAATTCCTTCTCACTTATACCGATTACTGCACAGACGGCATTTTTAATAATAATAATAATAATATTTTTCCCGGGACTCGATTTACCTACTACCGGGGACTAAACTTACCTAGTACCTTTTTTTCCACGGGACCCAATTTACCGAGATCAGGTCATTTGGGACCCAATTTACCATTCCCCCTAAAATAACCGTTAAATAATAATAAACACGATTATCAGACGACATAAGTACCATACAATACGATTGGACGGTCACTACAAAAAACAAACTCTGAACTCCGATGAGTTTAAACGGGAGTTACCTGTTTTCGGCAAAATAATAACTTTTCATTTTTCGCCGATTCACTTTTCCGCCAAATGTATTTCGATCAAAAAACTGCAGTGTTTTATTCTTCACAATGAATTATTTTTGGTTCTAAAAAATAATTTTTCAATTTATTATATAGGTAGTCAATGTGACGGTGCGTAGCGACGAGTGCAAAAACTGTTGATAATAATCACTATTAATTATTATTATACGGTAAATTATAAATATATCTTATATATAAAATTCTCGTGTCACAATGTTAGTTACCATAATCCTCCGAAACGGTTTGACCGATTTTTATGAAATTTTTATAAGCATATTCAGTAGGTCTGAGAATCGGGTCACTATCTAAGTTTGTAAATGGAGCAAAAAATGTATAATAATTTATCAATCGAGAACGACTGGGCCGATTCGGCTTAAATTTTTTTTTTAAGATGTTCGTGATTTCCAGGAGAAAGTTTTTACGAAAGAAAATTTCTAAAATTCAATCTCTTAAGGGGTTTAAGTATTTATTTTTTGATTTAGCCTCCCCTTAAGGCGTAAAATTTATACGATTTATATAAATCTAAGGGGTTTTCATTGTATTTTTCTTTTTGTGGCGAGGGGTAGTTAAGTCTCTCGAGCTTCCACATATAGCTTCGCCTGTATGTACAATGCTCAAATGGTCGGACGGTCTCTAAAATTAAATTCAAATAAATGGCAACTCTATTATATTTCAATACTGTGTATTGGATTTTTTTTTTTTTTTTTTTATGCCTGTCTCTAGATTATACTTGTAGTAAATCAATAAATATTCTATTATTGGTAAAATGAATAATGATTGTTATAAATGCATTTTTTGTAGTTTATCTGCACAAAGGGACGCGTACGTGATCAAATAAAGAAAAATATTTAATAGAGATAATTTAAAAAGACTTGCTATACAATCGAATATTATAATTCAATACATCTAAGAAAAATGCACAATGCATTTTAGGCATCGTTTTTAGCCCACACGAATTCCAAAAACCAACAACCCAAACCCGGTCTCCTGCTGATCTCGTAGTCGTCTTTATTTCGGTTCGAAAATATTCGTACCCAATGTCCCCTCACGAGAGCCACCCGGGGCACGAAACGTCTATTGTGGTCGGGAATTTTACTCGTGTATAAGCACGTATTATAGAGGTACGAATAGAGAAAGCCAGACGAGGGTCTTGATGGAACCAACATTGTTATTTGCTTACATTGTCTCCGGCCACGGACGCCAGAATATTTCAATAGTGTCTGCACACGTTGTATCCCTTAACCGTGTCTTCCCATCTCGTCCACTACCTGTTCGCCAACATCATTTAGTGTATATGAAATATAAAACATTATTTTGTACATAAGCAGTAACGTCTCCGTATCGAATCCAGGTCGAGCGTTATATGACAACCGGTCAATACGATTGTCAACCACTTATCGAAATAATTTGAAATGAATCCGGTGAGTTTCGGCGTACATGGATTTCTTAAATAAATATACTTATATTATAATAATGGGAGGTGTGGTCAAGAGGGAAACACTATGATTTACTAGTAATTAGTTACAACGATTGCGTCGAATTCACAATAATTAATAATTACTGTCAATTATATAACTGGTATTAATAAAACCAGTCGCAAGTAATCGGCGACCCGCTATTGCAACACACAATAGGTACCGGTAGTGGACTATCAAAGTCCAAAGATATTGTGAAATGATGAAATACATAAATATAGCTATATAAAATCTGTACAAACTTTTAAAAACCCATTTTTTACCCCTTTAGAGTTGGAATTTTGAAAAATCCTTTCTTATTGCGCCCCTACTTTGCTTAAAGAACCTCTGTACAAAGTTCCAAGTCTCTAGACCCAGCGGTTTGGTCTGGGCGTTGATGAGCAAGGGCGTAGCGAGGATTTTTACTAGGGGGGAGGGCACGTAAGCATAAAATTTAAAATATTCATTAGAATATTCGATATTCAACATACTATAAACATTCGCTTTTGATCAGGGGGGGCATTTGCTCTTAGCTGCCCCCCCCTTGGCTACGCCCTTGTTGATGAGTGAATAGGGACGGTCTCCTATATGTATATAGATAAAATATAACTCACCGCGCCGGCCAGTGCCGTGTGTTGTAAATGTTATCGTCATCGTCGTCATCATAGTCCGTAGTCTTCTCTCAGTTTCAAAGTAATTTCGGTTTTGAATGGTGTCTTTTCGACGTCTCGATGGCGAATAAATGAGAAAATCGATCATTTTTTTTATTATTGTTTACAGTTATTACTCAGTCGTCTTGGGCAATGTTTATTTAATGGTTGTCATACAGCGTATTTGGCCGGCATATCGTTTTAGTATACGTGTTTCTAATACGAACCAGCAGATTTTTTTTGTTATTCCAAACAACCGTTTTTTCATTACAATACTATAAAGCAGAGGCGGTTTCAGTTTCTTTTTTTTCTATGGTTCAAGAGTGTTTATAAAACCCAAAATCTAAAAAAAATTAGCCCCTTCCTTAATTACGACATGAATGTTTTTTGATTTTATGGTATTTTTATTTTTATATTATGTCATATTTAATCATAGGCGTGCGCTGAATTTAAGTTTGGGGCGTGCACTAATTAAAATTTTTAAAAAAATTTGATAAATCTATGTTTAAGGCCTAAAAATCACATAGAAATATAGTTATTCATACATAAAATAATATTATTATTTAAATAAAAATTGTCAAAAAATAATTTATGGAATATTGTAGGCATGCCTATTCTCAAAAAATAAATAAAACTCCTTAAAGTAATGTTTCTATAACATAAACTTATGCATCATATAGATATTAGAGTAAATTCCATTTGTACGTAATATTGTTGTTTTGTAAAAGTTCACCAAAAAAGTTTTTCTAGGAATAAAACAAAAATGTTATTATAAATAAGTAAACTGATAATCGTTCAAATTATAATCGCTTTATAACCTATAGGATATATGTGATATAATTTTTACCTTTTGGAAAACTTTTCATCTCACAGACAACAAAATTTGGTTAGTAAATTTCCCTATTTTCTTAGTCAGCTATTGTGTTTTCCGTTAATATATACATATATATATATAGTACATTAATAAAACTCCACCTTTAATTTTTTTCCCCTTTAAAATTCTCTTAAAGATCTTCTAGTATGCCTTCCCCTAAATACAGACCTGTGTATTATATTAGCTGTACATTTCATGCACATGGTATGTTGTTATTTATACATTGCATATTCATAGTAATCTAATAACGTACATTTTAGCCTTGTATTTATAAATATTTTTCGTTAATTCAACATTTAACCCTAATAATATTAGGGATGGGATTTCGCAATAGGCATTCTTTTATTTATTTTTTAAAGGTTGTCGTGCGATACTTGTATTGTCACAAATCTAATACGTGTATTTATGAATGAGAATAATTAAATATGTTTTCCATTTTTTGACGATTTTTTGTTTTTTGGACGATTTTCTTAAATTTTTAAGCAATTTTAGAGTTTTTGGAGTTTTTGAATACTGATGGCGAGGGTGATTAAAACACACTAATGAACAAGATGACGCCGATGTCGTCTTACTTCCGTTCTACATCTCCTCGTGTCCCATCATTAATTGTTGTGTGAATTATTATTATTATTATTTGAATATTAGACTTCACACTGTTTTTAGATTCTGAACGAAGTGATGATTTTACAATGATGTTTATTTTTTTCTTTTTTTTTCTCTTTCTGTGAACACTTTTTCGTACAGAAATACTTGTCTAAAAGTTTCGATCAGTACATGGCCGTATCCAGGGGGGTGGTTTTCCGGGTTCAAACCCCCCCCAAAATGTTTATATTAAGTTTAAAATTGCTCTACATTTTTACTTATTACCATCAACCATAACACACAAGTTTTCATATATAATTTTTGTTATAGATTCGACCCCCTCCCCCTGAATTTTATTCTTGATACGGCCATGCCTATAGATTTTTTTGTTTTGTTGACAATTTTCCATTGATGATTCTAGCCTTTTATTTTTTAATTATCTTAAAAAATGACTCATGACTGTTTTCAAGGAGGGGAGGTCTTGGTATTACCCCCCTCCCCCTTCTGAAACTTCCTAAAATAATTCTTTATTTTTATTTTACATTAAATATTGTCAATACTTAATTTATGGTTAAATTTCTCATTTAAAAAATAAT
>JAIPRM010013492.1:0-11397 GCA_025469315.1 Stegophylla sp. TES_Ste_2020
TCTACATGATACTTTAAAGAGGTCGTTTTTTGAATTTCACAATTCTTCAATTTTTTTTTTTTTTTTCATTTTGGAAAAAAACTATCCAAAATTTGACAACAACGACTTGGAAACCATCATTTTTTGATCCGAACTATATGAAAATTTAAACATAGATAGAAAATAACATAAGAAAGATTTTGGCGCAAGAAAATTTTTGAAATGTAAAAAAAAAAAATTGAACATTTTTCTAACATTTTTTTTCTCATTTATTTTTTATATTATTAATTTCTTCGTTCAGAATCGTTATATTGAAGAAATGATTTAGTTTCTTTAAAAATTCAATACACCCGTCAAGAGAATCCCACCCAACGTGTGAAGTACACACTTTTTTTTATATATATAAAAACACTACTTCTACTCGAATTAGTGCTCGTAGTATAGGTTTTCGCTTGTAGTGGTACTTCGAAACGAAGATTTTTCGGAATTCTCAATAGTTTTGTCAAGTATAGGGAAAAACTACAGAAACAATGAGTAAAATAGTGAATTATTCCGTTATTTAAATTTTCACGAGGCAGATTTTTACGATTTAGTCTAATAGTAAATTTTCAAAAAAAATACCGCTTACGAAACAAATGTAACATTTTGGAAAACTAATATTTTTCTTAGAAAATCGTTCGTAAGAAGACAAAATCTGTACGAAATCGGATATATTTTCAATGAAATAACGATTAATTAATTCAAAATCGAAATCGCATTTAAAACTCTTAATCCTTATTCGTTTATTTTTATTTTCGCTATATACGATTTTCCGCGCGTTTTCACTGCCGCCGTGGTTCAGAGTATTATTATTATTATTATTATTATTAGTGAAACGAATATAAGTGCTCGCGAAATACACGAAAATAAAAATATCGAACCCTCCCCCACCCAAAAAAAAAAAAAAAAAAAAACTCTAGGCACGCCCCCGGGAACGACAATATAAAATATATTATAATAACAAGCACAGGACGCGTACGATCCCGTTCTCAGGATAATAATCGGTCGATCGCGAAAAATAATGAACCCAAAAAAAAAAAATCGCTCGTTTCGTACGTTATTATCGTACCCACACAATTGGCGTGTATGACGAAGGTGTATTTTATTGTGTGCGAATAACGACGAACCGAGACGATATTTTTCCCGAAAATTATTCCGTTACGATTTTTTTTTTTTTTATTATATTTATTTTTTTTTTCGCCATATTTTTTTTGTGTTTCGTTTCTACGCTTCCGGTACCAATCACTCACGCGAACGCTTTTTTGTCTTCGCCCGGCGCCACCGAATCACTTAATTACTACGGCCAGAGACTTATTATTATTTATTTTCAAAAATCATTTAAAGCACGGCTAAGTAATATAGAAATGCGGCTTCATAACAGCAGAAGAGTTGTGTGTAGTTGTCTTTAATTTGCATGTTTAGCTCTTTTTTTCGATATAAGTGCATATTTCACATATTTTTTTTTTTTTTTTTTTTTTATATGTAATTTGAGTCTTCTTGGTAATGGAAATCGTTTTACCGAACACCTGAAGAAATTGAATATTATTTGATATTTTTAATTTGTTGTTTAAATGTAAGCTCATAAAGAATAAAGATTAAAAAAAAAAAGAAATTTCATAAATAATAGAAGAAGAATTAATAAAATACATATTAAAATATATTATACAATAAATTTTTTAAATATTTTGAGTTTTACAGGGAAATTTATGTTTTATAAGGGACTATTTTAGCGTTTTTTTTTATATTTTTAAAGCATAAATGCATGCATATTTTAAGTTTTTTTAGACCTATAAGTCCCTATCCCTACTTATCACAGTTATTCGTATAATTACAACAACATAATTCAATGTACAGTCGCTACTGCGCAGACGCGATTCCGTAGCAAATAATTCGAGTAAAACGATTGAATACGTTCCGGTGAATTTGCCCCTCCCCCACCACCGACGTTCTCTGCCTAAATATATATATATATATATATTTCTTTTTTTTTTACGTCCGCATTTGAATTTTTATCATCATCATCAGCAGTGATTGTAATATGTTAATTTTTTCATTCTATTCGTCCGTATAAATTATACCGTTTCCCCTCGTCGTCTTCGCGAAATTAAAACATATAACGTAAAATCAGGTCTACTATCTAGATAAACGTTATAAACGGCGCTTTTTTTTTTTTTTTTTAAACCTTTACATCAAAAGACAACGTGTTTTTTAACAACTCGCGTAATTATATGACCTGACTGCCTCAGTGAGTCTGGCCGATTTAGATAACAAACAGTATAAAAAATTGTTAATTAATTTAATTTAAGGGATTGATCATAATAGCCGATATTGATTAAATTTAAAAACTAAACTTATGTACGCGTAATACTACAGACGCATTGTATTCTGCATTTAACGATGACACAATTGCACACAGTAATTTTGTATTTATAATTAATAATAACGTAATTTACATATTGAAAAATGTGTTATCTCAATTCGTAGTAACACTTTTATTGTACAGAAATTATTATTCTGTGTTTTTTTTTATTTCTTGATTTTTATATGATTTATAAAAATCATTCGTATTTATCATTCCTCGTTTATAGGGCTTTTGATCGTTATTTCTTTAGCCAAACGAATGATCCACAAATGAAAAAAAAATAAAATAAGAACCGCTGTCTCTCAGTATTGAACGCGACAACGACGCAGTGTCTTCATTACGCGGAATCCTGTTGTTGCTGCGTTATTATCGAGTTCTGCGAAAATTTATTTTCTGTTTTCGCGTCGAGAAATATAACTCTACGACTACATTCGAGCTCGATTTATTAATTGACGCAGACCGCCGTTGAAGTGTGTGCAGAATTTATAGAATTTAAACGTCCGCACAAAAAGAGGTCTTCATTTTCTGCAAGTTCTTCCGCGAAATCCGTGGGACGAGACGATTTCTGACGTGCTCTATACGTACACAACAAGTGCGTGTCAGTAACCGGTAAAGTTATCATTATAGTACGAAACTCAGTGGCGTAGAAATCTCTAGGAAAAAAAAAAACTGCACATAAAAAAAGCGTTAAAATGAATTGTAATAACGTCTAAAAGTAAATTGAAAAATGACTCTTAAAGTAGGTACGAAAAAAACTAGTTTCTTCGCTCCACATAGAGTCTAAAAACATGACACACTTCGCACAGTGAATATTTTTCGCTCCGCGGTTGCTGGATACTCTTGATGGATGTGTTGGATTTTAAAGAAACGGTAAATCATTTCTTCAATAAAATGATACTAATCGGATGAATTTTATTATTGTGACGTATTGTTTACATTCTATCTAAAATTCTTCTATGGATGTATTTTTGACTACTTCAATGTTCAAACAATATTGATTAGGAATAAGTGATAACAAAATAATCCGTGTCAATTTAATTACTCGTGAAAATTATTATTTTTTTTTTTTTTTTGGTTTTGAAGTTTAAAGTTCCATTTAGAACCGAATTTAGATTTGAAAAATTGCTGGCCAACACTTTTGGACTATTATTTCAATACGAAAAAGTGTTTACAGAAAGGAATAAATTAATAATAAATATCAATGTAAAAACAATAGTTTTTTCGGTCCACTCAGAATCCACTCACAGAACAATTGGCTTGTGGTCAACGGACCATCAAAGTTTGGGAACCTCTGCTACAGATTATTCCGACGTTACGTAATGCAAGATTATAATTAAATATAATTTTCATTTGAAATTAAGCACAAAATGTGTTAAGTTAAGCCCCGCGATAGTTTTCTACATTTCACATGGATTCATTTGAATTTTTTTTTATAATTTGTGCGCTAAATGTCACATGAAATTCCACTGTGGGACAGTGCCGTATGAAATAATGTTTTTCTCTCTGAGTTATGGACGTACAAAAGCGTTCGGAAACAGAAAATACAAAAAAAAAAAAAAATAATAATAAATAGATATCGAAACGTGGATATAATGACGTCACGTACACGTGAGTGTGCGGCTCGTGACGAAAGTAAACACGTGGTGTGCGCAGGCGCTGACGTATCAGGCTGAAGTCACGTATCATATTGGCACATACGCTCGAATAACAGGATAACTACACTAATAATACAATTTTATTGTTATTCCGCGCTCAATTCTTCAAATCAATTATACGTTTACGCCCGAGAACGTTTCGTTATCCGATTTTCGAAAATTATGAATTTAATAATCGAAAACGTTATTGGCGTTAAAGCGACTACCGCGGTAGTGAAAAATATAACAGACGATATTGTTCGTAAGTAGGTACTTGATTCGTTTTGACCTCAGCTGCTTAATCTAAAATGTTGTTCATATTAATTGGACATTTTTTTTACAATAGTTCAAATTTGGAATTGTTGGCAATTATAATTTTCCCTTTATTTAAAACCGGTTTCATACAAAACCATAATAATATGAAACACAAAATTCTTATTCTGGTAGACATTTTTATATGGGCTTGGGTATTTCGTGCATTTTCAATATTGATTTTCGTATTGCATGAATAAAATATGCAATGATGCCACTGAACGATTATTATAAAATTTTACTCGTGTTCGTCTGTTGTTGGTGGTGAACGGCGCGAAAAATAGCCAAAACAACATTGATTGTGTCGTAGACGTACTAGAATTGCCTATACGAAGTGCCGTGTCTGTTTTCATCCGTCGTCCATAGTCACAGATCACTCGAAACGTTATGCACTCTAACAATAAGAGCATGATGTTGTATGACACAAGTGACGTACCTGTTGATGATGCCGTTTTAGCTTTTGTTCAAGGGAAGAGGATAAAGATTTTAATTGGCCCAAATAACTCGTTTCAACGCATACATTTTATCCCATTACCGTATATTAAACTACCATTTTTAATTTAATTTTTTTCTATTTGGTGATATCAACTTAAAATATTATTACATTTCAACAATTAATGATAATCTATTAACATAATAATTGTAATTAACTATACATAATTATAAAAACATTAAAATATGAATTTATGTTCTAAAAACGTATACTATTAATATGCTTATAAAATAATCAATAACACTTAAATATGATTAAAAATTAATGTAACTGTAAAAACCCAACTAAATTAAAATGTATATTGCATGTATTAAATTGTATAGCATTACATTAATAATTGTTCTTCTTTTATTTAGATATTTCTTCCTTTTTAGCTTATCTTTATACGAATCAAATATCAAATTAAATTCAATTATTTCTATTATTTATTTGCCAATATCAAGAAAATTCATATTGATGAATACATACGTGAAATTATATACGCTGAAAATTCAAATATAACCAAAATAAGCATTTGTTTATATATATATATTAACCCAAATATGCAAAATGTGCTAACAAAAAGGAATGTGTTATGAAACAATTTTCCATGTAACTTATGTTTTGAATTATTATTGAAAAACCCCAATAATAATAATAATAATAGGAGACAAGTTCATTATAGGTTATGTAAAATAGGTGTATAAATAAACATAAATATGAAAACAATCAAATAGCAAAACCTAACCTAAATGTTAAATACGTAGACCAGTTGTAGATAATACGACTGATATAAATATTTTTTTAGCGATTTAAGATTATTATTATCAGACATATTAATGTCATCTCACATAATTGTAAATAACGTACGAATAGCTAATATTACAAAAATATACTTCAGAATTTTATTTAAATCCAATTACAACTGTAAAACTGTAAAAAGTAAATATATTTTTAAGATATATCTCACTGGTAGCTCGTATAAGATTTCCCGATTTCCTTATTTTTCGTCAATCGCGGTGGCGCAACCTAGGGGAGTGTTTCGGGTGTCTGGACACCGTCCTCAAACTATATTTATGGAAATTTTATTCAATGAGCATTGAAACAGAAAAAAAAAATCCTTTTTACTATACAATTATAACCTATACTGATTTAGAAATGAACTTGAAATGCGCTTTAAAAATTCATATTGTTTAACACGTGCAACGCTTAATTATATTTGTCTACAAATAACGTTATAAAAATGTTAACTCGTAGAAAAGGCAGTTAGATTTTGCTATTGAAATTCCTTACTGACGAATTCTTCTATAGTGCCAATCGATTATAATTTTTTTATTTAAATAATTAATTGGGTAGGTATAGAAGAAATTCACTGGCGGACACGCCCCTTGAAGAAATCCTAGTTGCGTCACTGGTCAATCGAATGGGTTCAGAATCTGGGTTTAATCTGCTGGTGAAATGCCATCAGATTAGTTTGTGACGTAAAACATGTCGCGCGAAATTATAGGGGGGGGGTGGGGTTTTCGCATTTCGAACCGTAAAAACGAAACGGCCGCCGTATATAGGTCGGTGACTGTCTAGCGAAATTCCAAAGACGTCAGCGGAATAACTTTATACAGTCAAAACTTTGGACGGAACAATAACGCTCGTGCAAAGCTATACTCTTCGAGACACCGCGGAAGCCGTTAAATACGATTACGCGAGAAAACCGAAAAACAATATAACAGATTAATGCGATTACATCGCCAGAGTAAATAATGTATATTCGATCGAGTTAATGAAAAAAAATCAACTCGAACGTGAACTCACGTTCGAGCCCCTCCGGTCAGAAGTCAAAAGTGGACAGAAAAAAGAAAAAAAAGAAAGAAAAATAAAAGACAGCAATAATCGAACTAGTCGAGTTTAAAGTTAAACAATTGAATTCGAGTCGATCGAGAGAAGAGTTAATATATTTTTATTCCCGTCCCCCTCCTCTCCCGCCGTCTATAAACCGAGGAACTGAATCGTTGAACGGACGATTTACGAAAATACCCGCCGCCGGCCGTAAAACTGCGCGGACGTCAGCGTTTTATCGCGTTAAATATTCAAACTTTGTTCGAAATCCGTCCGTGGGGTACATTAACCGAACGTGATTATACTGGAAATAAATCATCCGCGGAAAAAAAAAAAAAAATAGAATCCGAAAACGCACCGCACAACGGGTATTCTCAGCTTTTCGGATGGCATACACATGGTGGGAATGTCAGGGAAAAAACTATCATGACAATATTATACCACGTGAAT
This sequence comes from Stegophylla sp. TES_Ste_2020, assembly GCA_025469315.1. Classification (NCBI taxonomy): domain Eukaryota; kingdom Metazoa; phylum Arthropoda; class Insecta; order Hemiptera; family Aphididae; genus Stegophylla; species Stegophylla sp. TES_Ste_2020. Next base: position 7,082 of record JAIPRM010013492.1, read on the forward strand.
AAAAACACGCGGGAAATATTTTGGCGAGAGAAAATGTCTACCGGATTGAGAATTAAATATTTGATGAGGTTTTGATTGCAAATTTATCGTTTTCATTGTATCAAATTAACCATTTTTTTTTTTTTTTTTATTGAAATTGTAACTATTTAATCGGTTATAATAAAATAAAAGTTCACTTGAGATATTTAAGATTTTTTTCAAAACAATTATTAACATATGTATTGTGCGAATGAAATTCAATTTAATTTTTAACTAATTATATCTGAAATTCAAAATTGTATTAGATAAAACCTTACAGAACACGAGGTAATTCTAAAATTAAATCATTCGATAAAAAAAAAAAATAATAATTAACATCAAGATAGTTTGACATTGATATTGAAAAGTCGAGTCAAATTTTAATTGTAGAATTGTAAAGTAAAATATTTAAGTATACGGTAAGGTTAGATTTTACGTACAATTTATTTATTTACTTTTTTCTAACTACAATAAAACCACCGAAATTTTGATTTTTGTTTGTATTTTACACTTACAAACGTACAAAATGAAATCGTTAATAAATATTTATACATTAGTTTCTTTGGTAGAAGAAAAAAATCAAAAACGGATTTTCAACACTTGATTGGCTAGACACGAAAATATTATGTCTCCGGAGACGGTCCATATCTAATTTGTATGATAATTTTTTGAAGAACATTTTTCCACTGAATTCGGCGCGTTCTCTGAATTTTCCAAATAAATGACATTAAGTCATAAATACTGCTCGTAGGCGTATTTAGGCGAACGAGTAAAATCTTTTCCACCCTCCGTCGGTCGTGCGACGTCGTCCCAAATAATATGTACCTAACGGATTACGTGATAGTTCAAATTATATTGTATTCATATCGATTCGACACAACGAGTTGCTGATTGTGTACACCTTTATTTTTTTATAATTTCTTAACTATTTCACAACGACAATAAGGTATATATATATATATTTTAACGTTTTGAGTATAAATAATTTCAATTTGAAATCAACGAACGTATTATCCTGTCGAAATGATGTATTTTAAAAAGTTAAGTATAGACATTGATTTTATAATCATAGCTATGTTTTATTCTACAACGTCGTATTTGTACTTTGTATAACTAACATCACTGTTTTAAAATATTTTACATAAAGTATAAATGTATTACAACATTTTATTTGTCACGATTCGGTAAGATCAATTCAAATTCAATTCATTTTTTTTTTTTTTTTTTTGTAATTGCTTATTGCTATATTTAATAAATAAATTTAATAGTTTTCATCACTATTAAAATGTATACGAACAAATTTATTAAAACACACGAATTTTTTTCTTACTAATAAGACGACAATTTCTTGTTTTTTTTAATTGTAATTTTTAAGATTTTTAATCTATTTTTTTTTTTTTTTTTATGTTTTTAAGTGTATTAAGCGCATAGTTCTAGTAATAATTACATTTTGTTTAATCTAATTTAATCGTATTTTTAAGTCAAACCTTTTGGGATACACCGATATAAATGCCGTTTAGGGGATGTATATTGATCCCTGGCTGCATTTAGAACCCTAAAACTCGTATTTGGTCAAAAGAAAATACATAATGTTTTATTTTTAAATATTTGAATATTATGATATAATATTATTAGACACGCGTTTATAAGGGGTAAAATAATATAAAACAAAGGACCGCGGACGTTAACCGCTCTACAAGTTTGGGTAAATAGCGTTTGTAAAAGTTTCGCCTTTTGTTCGCCAGAGGGCGCCAACTGTTTCCGTTTTATCAGAACGACGATAGTTGGAGAAAATTAAAATAAATATAATGGCGCGGTTGGGTCTATACTAGGGTGACAATATTTGAGAAAATAAAATGCAGGACAAAAATATTTTTCATAATATTTTTAAATAAATAAGTATTTATTATATAAATATTTATGTTTTTGAATCGTGACAAAAGTATATAATTTTTAAACTACCTATTATAGATTAAATTTAAACATATAAAAACATTGTTTTGAAAAACATAAAATAACATAATGAAACTAAATTGATACTTTTTGAAATTTCTTCAAATCCTTTATTCATGCACATTCTATACTTTACTTTCTAAAAAAATACTTGTTACTTCGTTTTATGATTATAATTGATCTAATGGTATCCAAAAGATTTCTAGATTCTTACATTGTTTTATTCAATAATTTAATTTCAAAAATTTTAAATCAACAGTAAGTCTGAAAAACGGGATTAATATGGGACAGACTTGAAATTACAGGACAAAAAGCGTCCTGAGAGAAGTTTGTCAGGACACAGAGCCGAATTAAAGGACAATCCTGTATAAAACAGGACGTATGGTCACCCTAGTCTATACTATTACGCATTATATTAATATTTACCAACTGGCAAAAGCCACGACCGAGCAAAAAAAAAGCATATAATAATTACATCCCTTGACCGCTCGATAACAAATACACAGTATTAGTAGTAAGTATGAAACGAATGATATAATTTGAATTAATTTTTGCGTTATTTACAATATAGTAATACAATAAAATATTTTATATGCAGATATTATAATTATTAGGATGTGGATTTAAATGTATTTAAAATCCAAAAATATTCGAGTGTTATCTATTTATTTTTACCAAAATATGTATTAAAAATTTACAATTTCTTAAAGAGAGATAAAAAGTCTTCACGTCCCAACGTAATTATATTTACATAAAAAAAAAAAAAAAAAAAAACGGTTCTTACAATACTTTATACATTCTTATAGACATTTCATAATTACAGCCCAAATAACTGTTTTTTCAGTAAATTTAAGATTTCTCTTCGTCTTGTTGTTTTATGGGCTGAACATAATATCATCTCACTCCTATCATCTATTTGTCTATTCGTCAACTTTATTTATAATCTATTGTCCACTTTTTTATAGACTTTGTAGAGTCGATTTCTAAAATGTTAAAATATATCAAAATTAATCATTTTTACTACTAATCAAAAAACCTAACCGAGAATAATATTATCATGTACATCACGCTGAAGGTCCATTCGGAATTGATTTATTACAGACGTAGTATTTATCTTTTCTTTAAAATCCAATTAATTCACTGAGAGTTTCCTACGCGGGAAATGAAGAATACCGACGGCACGGAATTCACGGGTTTCGCATGTCGAATGCAATAAAATTGTATAAATATATTTATTTTCGTTAATTATGAATTTAATTAGTAATAATAATTCTAAAATTAAAATCGATACATAAAAAATTAAAGTCTCATTATTGGCACGCCTCCAACAGACTTCCACCAGCCAATCGATTATTATATTGTTATTACAATTAGTATTACTTTTGTACAGTGTTGTTGGTAAGTTTTTCGACTAACTCGGCGGTTTTTTTTTTCACCCCGCAGATGAACGCCCCACCGCTGCCCCGATCGCCACCGCCCACGTCTTCCAGGTCGAGCAGCAGCCGAGGAGGAGGTGCCAGCAACGCGTCCACGTGCCCGCTGACCCGGTCCGACGACACGCTGTGTCAGTTACCGCCGGAGATCCCCAGGGAACACCTGAGCGTCGTCCAGACGCTGACCAAGACGCACTTTGGCGAGGTGAGCGCGGAAACCGTTTTATGTATTAATTTTTTGAAAATTTACATCCCAATGCGAAGGGGGGGGGATAACGGTTCCGGGCGAATCGATACGTCATGTGCTTACGATATGATCTTTTTATTTGGGACGATAAGAAGGTAAAATCGGAAAATATGCAAAAAAAAAAGAAAAAAATCGAAAATATGAGTAAAAAACTATTATCAGAAGTTAGAGTTATATCAAAAAAAGTAAATTTAATAAAGTAAAGTAAATTATAGACAAGAAAGCCGGACATACTCGCACCACGGATATTCTTCACCCTTCGGGTCAACGTTCTTGGAGAGTTAATAGAATTTTAAAGAAATGATAAATCATTTCTTCAATTCTGAACGAAAGATGTTAATAATGAGAGAAAACAAAATAAAAGTTGTTATTTTCAACAAACCCACCGGGAGTATTTGACCAGAAGAGCGAAGAATATCCGTGGTGGTGCAAGTATGTCCGGCTTTTTTGTCTATACTTTACTTCTCTTTACTTTACTTTACTTTACTTTACTTTACGTTTTTTTGTCTAATAAATAAAAGGGGGAAAAATAATGAGAAAAAAATGTTAGAAAAGGCTTCCGAGTAGTTTTTGTTTTAAATTTTGGGTAGTTTTTTCACAAAAAAAAAAAAAAAAAATTGAAGAATTGAGAAATTCAAAAAATTACTTTTCTAAAGTAACAACTA
>JAIPRM010013493.1:0-11396 GCA_025469315.1 Stegophylla sp. TES_Ste_2020
TAATAACTTCCTTTGTTCAGAATCGTTTTATTGAAGAAATGATTTATCGTTTCTTTAAAATTTAATACGCACGTCAAGAGAATACCACCCGTCGTGCGAAGTACACCCATCGTGCGAAGTATGTCCGACTTTTTAATCTCTACGCTCAAAACGTATGTTCACTCGTGAATGAGCTGTGCCTTACATATTCGATTCTATATGAAAATAAGATACACTCGTATCTTGTATATTTTAACCCTTTTTGAATTGAATTTCGGATCTAGATAAATATTTTTTTGTATATATTGTAATTTTTCCATTTTTTTTTTCCATAAAGATACGAGATACAAATTGAGATATGATTTTTTTTATTTTACAACATATTAAATGTCAATAATAATGAATAGTTAAAATTTATCCAAATACGTTTTTGAATTTGCCTTATGCAGTTATGCATAGTTGATTTGTAGAATCACGAATTTCATTGGAAAAAACCAACTTTACAATATTCAGTACAAATCAAATAGAATTATTTTCTTAAGTATATATTTATATTTAATATTCTTTGATATTTTGTTGTTGAACAATGTTATTTTTGTCCAATCAAACAATATTGAAATATCAAACATTTTAGTGATTTAATTACACTAATAAGTAAATAAATAATAATAAAAAAAAAAATGAATATTTTATCTTGTACCTTGTATCTAAAGGGGTTGAAAATTGATGTATATACTATCTAGTATCTGTATTCTATTTTTCACGCATTTGCATCTTTCCTGTGTATATTGATGTCTGTATAAACAAAAATAACTGATGAAGCCATTTTTTTTTAAGTCCAGTGAGGAGAAAGAGTGGTAAATGTTTCTTCTCGTCCTTGACCATGACTAGATCAGATTTTTTCTAACAAACATTTTATCGACTTAACCCAGAGATTTACATACTTTTTTGTACCGCACACCACATGTCAACATTTTTTTTTTTTTCTTAGACTCCCTCATATTGCATTCATTAACTTATGTTCGAGAGCTGATACGAAGTTACTCATTTGAATATATGTAGTTAATCGTGGAGAAAAAAATTTTAAAATAAGAAACATGTAAAGTTTGTTTAAGTTTATATATTTGTTGATTCATTTATCTATTTGTTTACTTTTTTATAATTGATAAAACGGCAGAAAATGCAAATTAAGACTAGCCACATTTTTAAGTAACATAAATATACAAAATATCAAGAAACCTAATGAGAGGAATAAACTATTGATATTTCAATAGTAAGGACATTTACAATATTTGACTTCAAATTAATAAGTTTATCCTAAGAATCTCTTTTGCTAGTTATTTCCAAAATTGGTAACCGTCATAACTTAAACACACTTATAATAATAGATTTATTTAGATTTTACGCATACATAATGTATGTACGATACATATGTACCGCCATTAAAAGACTCATTAGTTTTTATCGATAATGTATTTTCTTGTTCATTTTGTTGCAATACGCACATTTTTGAACGGTTGTTAATAAATCTCTTGGGCCCCTATTTACATCACATGCACCGGGTGCATTGCACCCCCAATTTATTTTTTCACTAATATAGGTTCCTTGTAGGTCAGAGAAAATCCCTGAGGGTTGATATAGACTACTTTGGGTACCTCAAATTTAGCCCATTAGGGCTGGAAAAAATTTAGCTCGTGTGACATTCTTGTTTTCTGTTATCGTTAACGTGCGAACATAGTTCATTTTATACCTGACGTCCTGGAGTAGCCACCATCCTCCTCCTCTATCCCAGCGAAATTCTACATTCCCTAGATTTGGACGGGGAAATGAAGACAATCGATTTAACTTCTTACGTATTACAGCTTCAAAGTAAGCTGTATGAACATGCATCGACTTTATTATAAATACAGGACTCGAAATTTGTTGGAATCGAATTTTTCTGTTCAGTTGAATAGATTTATGGCTTAGTGAGATATAATAATCACGTTTAGCTAAGTTTTCCAGTGTCTGCAAACAACAAAAGTGTAATTTGTAGATTTTTTTTTAGCGTTCTTTGATTTTACCATGTAATCAGCATAGTTCTTGGTTTTTAATGAATTTATAACGTTTATTTAGGGGATATCATACAAAATAACATGAAAAAATGAGTTTGTTTATCTTAAAATTTAAAACTCATAAAAACAAATTAATAATAATAATAATAAAAAACGAGTAATGCAAACTTCTGGCGAATTTTACAGCTTTAATTGCATCGTTTTAGAAATACTAAATACACCTGTAATAAATATTTTTGTTTCTTACAATGTTAGTTTTTTGTCCTGAAGTACAATACAAATCTTTAGTGTTATTTGTTTTTGATCTGATTTATTTTATACTGCTTGAGGAATATGAACAGTGCAATTTTTTAGAAAAAAAATGATATTGGATCTTTCTAATAGAACAACTCAACTATATTCACATTTATGCAATGTTTTTAGTATATCGAACGTGGTGCTTCTACTTTGCACACATTTATTATTTTTTACCTGAAAATCAATAACTCATTTACGCACAGTAAATCCGTCATCAGCTTAAAAACAGAAGACTCATTTGCATACACAACAAATCTTATATTTTTAATTTTTATTCACCTGCCACAAGTTAAAATATTCATAAACTTCCAAAAACATTACAATAGTCAATTTTACAATAGTTATTCTGACATGCATCAAGTATCAGGCATAATTCTCGAAATTCAATACGAAACTGATTTTAAAAATGAATTAAAAAAACAATAACTTCAGGAATTTACAAAGAAAAAATATAATAAATAAAGAAGAAAAATTGGGAAAATATTTGATAAGAAAATAAAAATGAAGCTATAACGTTATAAAAAAAAAAAAAATTGGACATTAATATCACCATTCAAAATTGGCTTATTTGTTTATAATTTAAAAAATAATGATTGATATATTCAGAATGACTTAACTATTAAATAATAACGCATTATAACAAAGAGTTATGAAAAAAATCACACACGTTTTTAATCATATCTGTGAAAAACAGATAGTCCTAAGTCTATATTTAATTGATAGGGGAAATGCGTTGTTGTGCTCAAACGAATGGTAAAAAGGTGTAAAAAGGTAAATGTGCGCAAGCGAGTCGTAAAAAAGGTAAATTTGCGCCAAACAAGTTGCATCCCATCAAACTACTGTGTCCTTACCATTACGCTTTGTACCCACACGGCACGGTCAAATGAAATCGTATTAAAAAAAATAAATAAATAGCCCCGGGAGAACGCGACACTGACGCACGATCCATCACTAATACGTTCAAACAGAACGCACTGTGTGTGACAACGAACGGTAGAAAAAAAGTCTTGGAAAAAAAGGTTTGGAGAAAATAAAAACTAGGGAACACAGTAAGGCCGAAAATGAAAACTAAAAATTGATAAAATTTTGAAAATCAACTGGACCGAATGCGTGCGTGATATTAATAATATACTATGCAGAGCTGGGATTTTAATACTCTAAAAAAATCGCAAAAAATTCGGAATTCATGAAAAAAACCGTTGATTTTTTGATTTATTAATGTTTAAAAATTATATTATAAAAAAGCCGGACATACTTCGCACGACGGGTGCTATTCTCTTGACATGCGTATTAAATTTTAAAGAAATAAATCATTAATTCAGTAAAACGATTCTGAACGAAGGAAGTTAATAATATTAAAAAAAAAAAAAATTTCAAAAAATGTCCAAAATTTTTTTTCACTTTTTCAAAATTTTCTTGCACCAAACTCTTTTTTATAGGATTTTCTATCTATGTTTAAATTTTCATAAAATTTGGATAAAAAAATGAAATGGCTGGCTTCCGAGTCGTTTTTGTCAAATTTTGGGTAGTTTTTTCCAAAAAAAAATTAAAGAATTGAGAAATTCAAAAAATGACCTCTCTAAAGTACAATCTAGAGGCAAATCGGGTTTCAAAAAGTTATTAAACGAAACTTTTGGACAAGTATTTCTATTCGAAAAGTTGTACACAGAAAAAAAAAAAATAAACATCATTGTAAAAACACTAGCTTCTTCACTTCATTCAGAATCTAAAAAATTAGTTTTTTTAACATATGTTAATAAACATATCAGGAATTCAAATTTTTATTTAAAAACGTGTTTTGACAATTTTTTTGTAGAAAAAAAAAATTTAAAAAAAAAGTTTTGCACTTTCCCAGCTACTGGGGGGTAAGTGCAAAACCGGTACTTTTAATACAATTTATTACTATTTTTCAGTCGAGGCAAGTGCCATAAACTAATTAAAATCTGTAAGCAAATTTCGTCGAAAGAATTCAATTATTTTAATTTTTCAAGATTTGACAAATCATCAAAGTTTTTTGATTGTCATTGATTTTGATTTGATTTTTTTTGAATTTATGGTTAATAATATAATACATTAGTCTTTTTTAGCTTTTTTAGTAACAAAAAAAAAAAAAAACATAAATCTCTTAACACTACACAGTGTTTTGAGTTTGTTTATTAAATAATGTAAGTACTTTCATAGCAAGTACTAACTTACTACGTTAAATATCTTTTTTTAATCAAAAATAATTCATCGGGTCTAGTTAACCCACCTATATTTTTCTAAATAATTTCAAATTAGGTCGGTTTACTTAAGTAAATGTTATTTTAAATTTGTAACACTATTTCATTCATGAATTATGCTATAATTGTATGATACAAATTAGTATTATACAATTAACATAATAAACATAATAAAATAACATTTACTTCCCTAATTATTTTGAGCGATTTAGGCGTGTGTTAACTAGACAGCTGAATTATAGTCGATTAAAAAAAAATATATATATATATATATATATATTAGTAAATAACTTTTCGGATAGTGATAATTGCTGTGTTTGATATCCTTCAGCGCAACCAACATCGTACAACATTTGATTAATATTAAACTTTGTAGTTTGCATGAAGTCAAAAATTGAAAGATTGTATTTATTATAATCCGATTAGGCACTAGCTTCGTTAGGCCACTTACTCCACTTGACCTTACCAATTTGAACAAAAAAATTTTTTTCACATTTTTTTGCAAAATTTTTTTGCGCCATAATGTTTCTCACAATTATTGTCTATCTATGTTTAAATTTTTATAAGGTTTGGATCAAAAAATGATGATTTCCGAGTCTTTTTTGTCAAATATTTGGTAGTTTCCCTCCCCCCCCCAAAAAAAAAATGAAGAATTGAGAAATTCAAAATATGATCTCTTTAAAGTACCAACAAGAGGCAAATCTGGTTTCAAAAAGTTGCTGATTGAGACTTTTGGGATTATGTAGATCCTTACAAAAAATTGATACAGAAAAAAAATAAACATCATTGTAAAAACATTAGCTTCTTCACTTCGTTCAGAATTTAAAATAAATTACTGGTGTATTGTAAATATGTAATCTTAAAAAATATGTAATATCTTTTAAATATGTAAATAAACTAAATTATACAAATATTTAATAAAATTTAAAATTTATTTTTCAATAAAGTATGTTTAAAATATATTAATGAATATTTAATATCATCTATTGATAAATACGAAGACCTAATAAGATTAAAATAAAGATTTTTCAATAAAAATAAACTGAAGTATATATTTTTTGAGCTGTTTTATAAGCGAGTCTTGCTTTTAATTAATACAGACTATGGATAATTTATTTTGTCATGTTAATTAATAAATTTAATACTTTTATAATATTTTGTTTGTTTGTAGTACACTTCAAAATCCAATGGCGTTCCAAATGAACTTACTTTTTGGTTAGCTCGTTTAATTAATCCAAATCAAACAATAAATTTAAGTCACAAACATAAGTCTTACGTATGGTTGTCTTTAGAAGAAGCTCTAATAAAAGTTGAGTTTGTTCAAATGCAGGAATTGTTACAAAATTGTGAAAAACATATAAAACGGACTAAAGAAATATCATTTTTTCACTAGTCTACTAAAATATATAATATGTTATTAATTTATATTAGATTATACATATTGAGTGTTTGAGCACTGAATTAATCGTGACTGTAATAATAACAATATAAATTGTACAATATTTAATATTACGGTTTATTATTAATTTAAATACACAGGCATATTTTAAATGGATTAAAATTCATAATAATATCATACATTTTTATGATCAAATTATAATTATTATCCAGCGCCCCACGGTCGTGGCGCGAGCTAAGTAAAAAAAAAAAAAAAAATAACTGCACGACGACGACTGTGTGTGTATATTTACTTGGCGAGGAATTATTTCTTAAAAGAAACAAAGTTTGATGAACAAAATAATTAAATGGCGAAGGACTATTAAAATATAACTTATTATTATTTTAATAATATTATTATTAATATTTATATTATTCTAAATTTTCTTTTAAGAAATAATTCCTGGCCAAGTAAATAAATTATTGAAACAAAATACGTTTACTTAAATTCAATATACTTAGCATTTATTCATGATATCACATTTTTATAGTGCTTAAAGGTCTAATATTTTTTTTTTTTTCTTAGCCATTTTTACACGTAGTTTACGAAGGGTTTTTGTTGTAATATTATGTTACTCAAACAAAACCATTAATCAATATATTGATTAATCTATAAAAAAATATCATTTTGAATAAATAGTATGATTTTCAATATTTTGACTTGTGCGCAGAATCGCAAAATTAAACAAATGAATAGTCTGAAAATTAGTCTATTCAAGTTTTTTTTTATTTTTTATTTTTATTTTCTGTATTATTTATTACATATTTTTTTGAGGAGAAATATGTTTACTTTTTTCCAAGATCATTGGCTACTCCAAAGAGAATGATTAAAAATAAAATAAATATGTCTAATTAATGGATTCACTCCAATATTGAGTGAAAACAGTTAGTTGAGTTAGTTCAATTGTTTTAATACTTTAATGATATTCAGAATTAATGCGTTAACGTGCATTTTTACGTATTTTCATTTTAGATTACCCATTGGTAAAATAATATGCGAGTAAATATTAGGATTAGAAATTATTATCAATTCCGTCCTCAAACCATTGAACTATTAACTTATTCTCTACTTTTTTCACATAAATTACTCGATTTTAAAGAAAATTTTTTTATTTTATTTTTAAATGCACTTATTGACTTAGAGCAATAATTGAAGCCGATATAAATTATTTTAACAGGTAAACCAGAACTTGAAAATATTATCAAATTTACTTGTTTTATAACCGAAAAACGACGAGTAATTCAGCTACTACTATTTATAATTCAACAACCTTGAATATTACAAATTATGACTATTTTGGTATTTAATAAAGGTTTGAATATTATAATTAATAATAAGATAATTACTCCGGCCTGATCTGCATAGGGTGCAGATTCCTAGCATAGGATTTAGATTGTGAAACATTTTGATTAAAAACTAATATTTTATTGATGAAAATTAAAACAAATTATTGTTTATTTCATTATTACATGCAATTATTGTGTATTTCCTCCTCCGACTTAAGATAATAATTGTCTTGGGACGCCCAATGCTTCAGAGGACGATTATAAGTAAGTGTTATAATGTGTATAAATTACATTGATAATAATTATTGGTGTACAACTTTGGTTGGAAAAATTATATTTTTAATTAGGGTATAATTGATACTTGAATTACAACTGTTTGAAGTTTAAATAAATGCGTGCGAGGAATAACGTTGAAAATTTTCTTCACACATTATTTATAAGAAAAAATGAATTTAAATTCAAAATTGTTTTTAATAATTCTATCGTATCAATGTTTAACGATTTATTGCAATAATAATGACAATCACACTACACTAAATGAACATAATATCGAAAAGAAAATTAATATCACGTAAGTTATATTATTTAACAACTATTGAAAAAAAGATAAATTTATTAATTAAGATAAGTGGAGGAAACTAAAAGAACTCCTTATTAAAGTTCAACCATATAGCAATTCCATAGTCAGGGGGGAGGGGAAATCGTTAAGTGTACTGAAACACCTTTTAAGTCCCTGTAGGTCCTATGAAATGTCAAATATTATATTATTATTAAAATTTAAGAGAAAACAAATATTGATTAAAGATAATATAAGAATAAGATAAAATGTTGAAGTTTTAAAGCATGAACCAATCCATTTCCTAGTAGTTCCGTAGAAGATTTAAAACAGACCACATATTATATAATATTAGATCCCGTTACTCTGTATAAAATAACTAGTTATTTCGTAGAATAACTGGCATTTTTAGTTAATGTATTGTGTGAATACAAAATTTTATAGTTTTACAAGTAGTTCTAAGGACTAATTATGTATTTATATTTTTATAAATTTGAAAAATGACGTCTTATAAGCACCAACTTAAGTAAAACTCTGATTTAAAAAGTTATTGATCGAAACTTTCGGAAAAGTATTTCTATAAAAAATGTGTATACATTTATAAAAAAATAAAAAACTTCATTGTAAAAACTCTAGCTTTTTCACTTCATTCAGAATTTAAAACTAATCAGCAAATATTTAAAAAGGTTATAATTAATTATTATAAATATAAATGTGTATAATTATTATAAGTTGTTAATATAACTTTATTCAAAATATTAAATCTAAAATAATAATATTTACATTACATAGGTTTTATACATTATAGATTCTGAGTGGATTCTGTATGGAAATAATTTGCTAGTTTTAAAGTGGTAGACCTCAGAAGCTAGTGTTTTTCTAATGATGTTTATTATTTTTTTTTCTGGGTACACTTTTTCACATATAGATAACTGACAAAAAGTTTCAACCAGTATCTATTTGGATTAGATATTATCGTTAAAGGGTATAAAATGAAAGATAATTTTTTTAAATCTAATCAAAAATTTATGAAAATTGAAATGTTGATAGATAATAACATGACAAATATTTTGGTGAAAGAAAATTTTTAATAAGTGAAAAATATTTTTTTGTGTGTTTTTGTGTTGCACTTTTTTCTCATAAAATCATTTATTTTTTGTTCTCATTTAATAAGAGACTATAAAACTAAATGAGTATATTATATTCTTTGAATAAATCCTTTAGCGTTACTTCAATATTTATCTAATAATAAGTCCTTCATGAGGAGCGAAGGATACTCATAGTGAGAGGTGCTAAGTATGTCCAGATTTTTTGTAAATTGCAGTTAATTTTCTGAATCCATTAACGATATATACCTTCATAATATTACTAATTGCTGCTATATTTTTTTCCTGTGAACACTTTTTCGGCGAAGAAAACCCGGATTATTGTCCTACAAACGCGCTGTTGATAGTACATTAGAAAGGTGTTTTTTCGAAATGATCTGAAGTTTTTCGAAAATCGAATATAATATTTTTCATTTATATTCACTGATTAAGCATACAGATATTTTTAGTAATTTCATGTAATTTTATTTTTTCGAACCATGTCAAATATCCTAAGCGAAGTAGCTGGAATGATAATTTATAGAAGAAGTAATCATGATGTCCAGTATTTACTATTGAAACCTTCGTACGCAGATTACTTTTTTACTCCACCAAAAGGTACAATTATAATAATATTATTATCCAACACAAAACACTATTATAGTATTATTTATTTATTTATTTTATTTTTTCGCGCTTACTTTAGGTGACATAAATAAAAATGAGGATTCAATGGAAACAGCTCTTCGAATAACTGAAGAAGAAACCGGAATCAAAAAAAAAGATCTCGAAATCGATGACACTTTCAAAAAATCCATAAGGGTATTAATATTAACATTCATATCTCTCATATTCTCAAAAACACAATAGAATCTGGGTAAAAAATATAATATAGTAAAAGAAATTAAATAATTAGAAATTTTTTACAGTCTTGAAAATATAAATTTTGAAGGTATAAAATAACTTTAGACATCTAAGTTGCTTAAAAAAATGGGGATCCAAATTCAGCCTATAAAGATTTAAGAATATATATATATATATTTTTTTTTTTAGTTAAAAGTAAAAAATTCAGAGGTCACTCAAATTGCTATTACTAAAATGGTTAAAGATAACCAACTAAAATATAAAATTCAAATCGTATGCATCTGCACTAATATATTGACTGTTTTTAATTGGCATCAAATTACGCTGTGCATACAAACTCTTGTTTCAAAATGATGAATTTTTCATTTTGAGAATGAACTTGAACTAGTTCTTTTCAAAAAGAACTTTCCCATCACTGATTAGAATAAAGAACTGTACTGTATCTCATTAGTTGAGCTGTTCTGTTTTTAATTGATATATAATCCGGATAATTTATTTTGTCACGTTACTGTTCATTTAATACTAAAAAATATATATTTTTTTTGTCTTATAGTGTACTCAAAATTCTACAAGAGATGAAGAAGTCACTTATTGGTTAGCTCGTTTGATTAAAGAAAATCAACCAATAAAATTAAATCGCGAATATGACGAGTACGCATGGTGTGTTTTGGATACGGCTGTAATAAGAGTTGAGTTTCATGAATTGCTGCAGTTATTACTAGAAATAGAAGAATATTTAAAACCAAAAAAGTCTAAGTTGTAATATTAGTTATAGAATAAAGTTTATTTTTTATGTTTTGTTGTTTTAAACTATTATTGGTTTTCCAAAAATTGTAATTCATCAAAATCAGTATTTAAATAAGCCGGATATACTTTGCACCACGGGTATTCTTTGCTCCTGGGATGGATATTAAAGGTACGAAGAAGACGATTCTGAGTGGTGCTTTAGTTTATAAAGACAATTTTACTTAAACATTTTAAAGATTGTTAATATTACAAAAAGAAAATTATTTTGTATTCAGTCAGTTTTACCTTTTTCCCAAAAGGTAAAATTTTTTACATTTCCAAAATATTTATCATATTATTGTCTATTTATACTTAAATTTAGACATATATAAGACACGTATTAATATTGAAAATTATGGATGTTACAACCGATTTCATTTAGATAATTATTCAGGCACGTAACTGGACATTTTTCCATAAGGGGGCCAACATTTTTTGGCCCTATTCTAATTTTTGTACCCCCCTCTTAATTTTCCGACTTTGTTTTAAAATCTTACTCTGCCGACTAATTAGCATAAAAAAAGCTAGTAGGGGGGGTATTTGAAATTTCTAGATTTCAATCTATTATTAGATATGTTATTTATTGTCTTATCTCTAATTTTCGGATGACGTATATTGATAAAATAAAATCTCAGAATTCAATTTTTGCTATACGATCGTTAATTATAATAATTTTAATCATATAATAATTTGATTAATCATTAAGGGGATTCAATACCAAGATAAAAATTAACCTAAAAGCGGGATAAAATTGTGGGAGTTAGAAGTGTCGGATTTTGATTCTGAAAAAAGTTTTGGATTTGTAAATTTGTCTATTAAAGATCGATCG
>JAIPRM010013494.1:0-11395 GCA_025469315.1 Stegophylla sp. TES_Ste_2020
GGTTATACATATATATAGTATGTTAACCTTTTAAACACTGAATAGTATGTCACTATTAATATATATGAATCACGAACCCTTTGTAAAATTATCGGCATAGTTTATATAATAGTAGTATAAAGTTTACATTATTATATATAATTATGTTGGGAATCCCACGATACGATTAAGGTGCATACGGATTAAGGCGGCGCCGCCTAAATGTTTATCGGTAAAATAACCGAAAATATTGAATTTTCAAAATAGATAGAAAACTATTGTTGCATGTGGATTATAATTCACACCATCGTATACAGCGTCAAAAAATACATAAGATGCAATAAAACATAATCAACCTTCAGTAATTAAATGCAAATAATATATAGATATCCCGCAATATCTGTCTGTAATATCTTCGACTTTATTTCAGTCTTACCCTTGTAAAATGTTTAATTCTTAGTCTATAAGAAATTTTATTACATCAAAATATTTGCAATGAAATTTTCTATCTGGACACCAAATTTTAAAACAATCGGTTTAGCCAATTTTCTTATATGTACGTTAAAGTGCGTAATTTTAAGTAAAACTAACGAATCCAGTAGAAATTCTAACTTCAAACGGGTATAAAAAAAAAAGTTGACTAACGATTTTTGAGATTTTTACAGATCAATCAAACACATATGTCAGTGAGATCATATTAAAATTTCAAGTCTTAATATCAAAAATCAAAAATTTTATTGCATAAAAACTAACAAAAATAGGATATTTCTGAAATTTTCAAAATGCCGTACTTAACTCAAAATTGATCAAATCTTTTTGAAATTTTTATGACATATTTTCGTATATATTTTTAGTGGTTGGTGAAATTTTCAAGTCTCTTGCTGCATTATTTTAGAAGTTATGGTAAAAATAAATTTTCAATTTTACGAAAATGCCGGTAACTGCAAATTTTGCCGTTTTTCGTGAATTTTTCGACATATTTTCACCGCGCTTGGAAAAAGTATTGAGAAATTGGAAAAATGACCTCTCTAAAGTACCATCTGGGTATGATTTCGGTTCTTTAGAGATATTGATCGAAACTTTTGGTCGAGTATTTCTATACGAAAAAGTGTTTCCAGAAAGAGAGAGAGAAAAAAAAAAATAAACATCATTGTAAAATCATAAGCTTCTTCACTTCGTTCAGAATCTAAAACGACGGTACTGGGTTCAATCTTAATCGGTCAGATAAATATTTTGCACTTTTTTAATCGTGACTGACCAGAGGTGCCACGATGAATAATAGTATAAATTATGTTATAGTGAATATTTATTCACATTAACATTTGTTGATCTACGATAATTAGAGCCACTTTATTTTATTTTATTATGATATTTGAATTTTATTGTAATTTAAAATTATTTATCGAGTATTCATTAGATATATGTGAATATATGAAAATCAGGTTTTGTTTTCTATAAATGTTGTATGTGACTAAATATTTATAGTTCAACATTTAAGTTCAATTCTTCAAAACTGATAATTATTATTGTGTATTAGTTGAAGCTCCGTTTAGAATCATTTTATTGAAGAAATTATTTATTTTTTCTTTAAAATTCAATACAACCGTCAAGAATATCCCACCCGAGATACGAACAACCCCAGATGTAGAATAAAGTACACACTTTTTTTTTTATTTTTTTGCCAATAGTTAATGCTGTAGTTAAGCAATTTAAGTTTGAAAGTACCTAGCATAAGTCAATTTTACGGGGTGCCCCTTGCTTTTCCACTTACTATCTAAACTTTAAATCTGTATAACTGTTAAACTATCAATTGATCAGAAAATAAAAACTTAAAATATCATGCACATCATAAAATATTGTATTTCATTAAAATTTAGTGATGATATTTGTTTCATATTTTTCATAAAAATTAACTAAAAAAAAGTTATAATTTAAAATATATGTTACACTTAGTATAGAACAGTGGTGTTCAGCCTCTTTGAGTCAAAAACTATTACATTTTTGAAAACAAACTAATAGCACTTTTACGAATAATGATAACAATAAAAATTAATTCAATTTAATAATTCACATTAATTAATAATAAAATAAAAATGTAATTCTACTTTTATTATTATTATTATTATTTTTTTATCTAGAATAGTGGTTAGGAGTTATTTTTGTATAATTAAATAGTTAATAGAATGACTGTGCTTATTTTTGTTACATAAGATAATCAAATTATCGGTAGAGCATAATTCAGTATATTTCACTTTTTTGGGAACATAATTCCGTACGATTTTTAACAATGAATTGGAAAAATAATCCTAAAAACAACACAATTCCGTATAATTTTCTGTACAATATTGCCAATTATTAGAATACTTCTACTAAAATAAATTATTATAAATCCATACCTTGGTACTTTATACAAATATTTTGTCATATTTCTATGAATACTACATTCATTAAACTCTTTAATGGTGTGGTCTTAACACTTTAAACGACGTCAAGCAGTTAAAACTATTCGACTAAAACGTCCTTTAGATACTAATTTCATTTTAATGTAGGTTTCCTTTAGAACTGTTAATACTAAATAAATAGAAGGATGAGGACTATGGAACTAAGCGTTATATGGCCTAAGAAAACTCTCCGATCCATTTGTTGTATTTAAAAAACACGTAAATTTTTTACCTAAAGTTAATATCGTATTATTATTATTATTATAATCGTATTAATTATATAAATACTGATGATTTTTAGATGGATATTGAGCTTAAAATTTTGGTGGAAATACACAATCATCTACGTATATATTCAAAATATAATCAGAAAATAAGCATCCTATTTCTATATTTGGGACATAAAATACAAGTTCAACTAATGCTTGTTCGATTTCTTGTGAAGAAAAGAATGGCAACCTGAAAAATAGTTTCAACCATTTTCCCAACTTGTCGTCATTTGTACTTAGTATTCAGAGTGGTTTAAGTATTTAACTGTTTAATTGTATACATTAAATATTATAAATGATTGATGTGTATATTTTTAATATTTTTTAAGCCTAATTACTTTTTGCCACCAATACTGAGCTAAATAAAATCGACGTACTTTAATTTCAACGTTTGAAAATACCTCTACATGCTTCATGAGTGCCTATCTCAAAATCTAAATGTAATTTGTGAATAACAAGTGAATAGGAAATTAGTTTTTCATTCAATTCTTGAACAAATAACCACATGTCAATGTAAGTTTATTTGGATTTATCAGGCAATAAAAAATCAACCACTGGTATATAAAAGCCATTATGTAAACAACTAATTGTATAGAACTGAAGATATTTCGGCGCATAATTAAAAGTACCATCGGCAAAAATATCTAACGAATCGGCCATACATTTTAGATTTTGTAGTAATATAAACAAATAACTTTTCTTCGGGTACAAAAACAAACAATTACTCACCGTCAAATTTAAGTATATCATTATTTTCCATACCTTTAAGTTGTTCAATCGATTCAGTTAAGGATTTAAGAAAAGCTGGATAAATTTGTTGTCGTTTGTGGGATGGGTACTTTCTCCAACTGATAAGAATGGTCTTATCACACCTCGAATTTTCGTTAATACCAACAAAAAAATTATTAAAAAAGTGGTAAAAGAAATTTTGTTCCTAAAGTATGGCTGGCTTATCATAAAATAACCTTATCATATAGTTTATCTGTGATATGGACAATCCTGATGAGGTAGTTAAAGTAACATGTTATCATAGCGTATGTTAATTCACCGGGTATTTGTTCGACTCGCTACGCTCATCGACGCCTCCACTTCGCTCCACAAATCAAAAATATCCCTCGGCTTGTTGTGCAACGTGGGGACATTTCGGCTTGATAATCGCCCCCCCGTAATAATTTGAGAGTCCGTGCAGCGGTTTTTTTGAATCTTATTGTTGCAACTTTTGGTTTTCAACGTTGGTATCACTACAATTCGATTTTTCAAATTTTCTTATCAGCCAGGGGAAGTATTACATACCGCCGGTCGTTTGTCGTACATGACTATTCTGATTGATCGTACCTCTATGTTCAATTTCAGTATTTATGCTTTTTATGAGTTCTGTACGAATTATTGGTGCTAGTGTAGCGTACGCCTACCGCTTACATGTGATCTACCTATATTTTGTCTGCAATAGTTGATAATAATTTAGTTTGATAATAGGCATGAGCACAAATTAGTATTCAGTTAATCATCAACAAAATTATGTTGACCCTATAACAAGTGCACACACACAGGGTGTTGAACGATCATGGTTGGATCCAAAAATATCCATATTAAAGAAAAAGAGAGGCGTACCTATCCATATACATCAGTCACATTTAAATTAGTATTGATGGAAGATGTGGCGGAAAAATGAATAAGATTTTTTCATTTCTTTTTTAGAAGGTATGCGGGCTACATAGCATTGTAAATAGTTTAACTTTAGCTAAAACGAAACTTTTATGTGGATGTGATTGAATAAATAAATATTAATATTTTTGAAAGAAAAAAATAAAAATAATAAATATTTTTGAAAGGTATGTGAGTCCACTTCCTCGTGGTGTCTTTTGGGTAATGCTAAGCAGCTCACAAATCGAGTGAGCCGCTTAACCAACAAGCTGATAGGCGCACGCTACACCAGAAACGAGCCAGTAGAGCGCACGCTACACTAGCACCGAATTATTTTTATAA
This sequence comes from Stegophylla sp. TES_Ste_2020, assembly GCA_025469315.1. Lineage (NCBI taxonomy): Eukaryota > Metazoa > Arthropoda > Insecta > Hemiptera > Aphididae > Stegophylla > Stegophylla sp. TES_Ste_2020. Next base: position 4,676 of record JAIPRM010013494.1, read on the forward strand.
ATCAGGTACTAATATAACCACTTGTCTTTCGTTTGCAGTTTTCTCTTAAAATTTTCTTTTCACATTTAGAAATTTATTTTCATTGTGGTTATGTTCATTCGTTGTTTCATGAATTAAATGTCAATTAGTCAAAATGCTAGCTTAGCACAAATTTTGTACAAATAACCATTTTTGAAACCATCTTTCGGTGTTCGCACAAGCCGATATTTATGAAGGTTCAGTAATACCAGTGGTTTACCTTTTTCCGAAGTTATAAACTATACTTCATTTTCCATATTGACTATCTAAATTCTACACCGTAACGCACTGATCTACGACTTACATAACTATTTAACTACTTAATGATTTAACTGCGACTCAGTTACCAACTACTATGAAAAACTAGGTAATATTTATAACGTACAATGGTGAAACAAATTTATGATCTACTCTAACGAACGTTAAATTGATTTCGTAGACATAAAAATGTTTTTTACATAATCGGCGCCTCGCCACTCTGTTGTATTTTGGGTATCCTACGAGAACGGATTTATTGCGTTAGATAAAGTGCAATATTTCACTTCCTATTACCTAGTGACCACGAGACTAGATATATAGCGTATAGATATTACAGTATTAATAGATTTTCGAATATGTGTCATGAAAAAATGGCAACATTGCACAAAAATCTCAGGTAAAAAACGTACAGAATCGTGTTGTATCCCAAATTATGGCATGCATTTTTAAAAACGACTGTTTTCAGTATTCGGTCTCGATCTATAATAATTTAATTATAATAACCATAGACTAAATTGACTAATAACTAAATGGACTGTGCCTTCTACACCACTTGCCTACTAAAAGGAAATAGACATCAGATAAGCAAGAAGGGATATTGTGAAAGAAACAATTAATACATCTTGTTTCTTCCATGTATTATATTCTATGTATGATCCTCTTTCAATCATCCTATATTTCTCTTTCCCAAAAAAGACTGCAGTTCGTTATAGTCAGTACATACAATATGTCCGATCCATTATTTTATTATCTATGAACATGCCTAACAAAAAAATAACCTGAAAGAGGCTATCTTCTCTCCTTTATTAGTTAGGCGATTTGTTTACATTTCAATGCTTTATCTGATTTATTGAGCAATTATTATACCATTCTCATTAATGCAGAATACATGTAATGTTTTCTTATCATATCACATAATGTAAACAAATCACTTAAGTCCGCCATGCTGCAAGACCGAAAATTTATAGAGGTCTAATATAGATAGGAATGGCGTATCCATGTATTTAATATCTATGCCCAAAGCGCAGTCCATTTAGTTATTAGGTCTATGATAATAACGGTGTAGACACAGAATATGCGGTCTGCACATTTGCAGTCACGATCTTTTTAGTGTCACAGTAATATTTTTTTTTTTACCTGCTTATCGGATCTCTAACGGTCACAATACGTTCTTATGTTGTACACCAAATCGATTATCAAGCCGAATGTCTCCAAGTTGCACAGCAAACCGAGGCGATATCGATTTGAATTAAGCGCGAGAGGCGCGACACGAGCTTGCGAAGCAAGCGAGGGAATTTTGCAAAGTGAACGGAGCTGTAGAGTGGAGCGACGCTCAATGTTATAATAGTGCGTTGCAATGTTATAATTGCTTTTTCAACAAAAAAACAGCGGGATTAGTCTCAAGGCCAAACGGTCAAAATTATTAGGATGAATAAATACGATTAGTATGACCGCAAATGATCCAATAAGCAGGTACAAAAAAAAATCATATGACCACAAATATGTACCAAAAAGACTGTGACCAATTCATAATTGTCAAAACAGAAAAACCACTTCCACGTAAGTAGGAAGAATCAAAATTCTAATAGCTTTATTGACTAAGATTGCACACTTTCTTTAAAGCTATCCAAATTCAGGTAATGACGATAAAGCAAATTACAATTTTATTATTGAAGTTGAGGATAAGTCTATAAGTTGTTTTCGTACAGAATTAGTTCTGTTGGTAGATTAGTAGTGAAAGTATCTGTAAACCATTAGCGGAGATTTAATACATTTTTTTTTTTTGGAGGGGGAGCTGAAATATTAATGTTTAATTTAGCCTCTTCAATGTTATTAAACTGAACCAATTCAAACGATATGGGGGAGGGGATATTTTTTTGTTCAAAAAGAAAACGATGAAGTTAGGGCATCAACTGCAGATGTGGCTTCTTTGATAACAACTGACACCCCCTTAGGAGTTGCACACACACGTTGAAAACCACTGGCATAAGTTTTAATTATTAATGTATAAACTCGACAAGGAAAGTGAAAAATAATTATTAGGGAGTCTTCATCATTTAGTTTCGCTAATCCCAATTGAGTTAATTTTATAAAAATATGTAATTTGATCCATCACACAAATTTTAGTAATAAAACTTAATAGTGTATGTATTTAATATGCAGGTTCATTATTCATGTCTCATTTACATTTTTTGAAAATCCTATAAATACACTTTTGATCATCCAAGCTGTAATAATTCTTGATTGAAGAATGTAGTTTATCCAGATGAAGACAATATGTACTGTCCAAGACTGTTGACTGTATTTATTTATGTACCTATATATTTTACTAGGACTATTTATTTAAGTGTGCAAACAATGATGGTGTGTACAGTGAAGTAAGTATCGCTCATACAATACTGTAACAAGTATTAAACCTATTCGAAACAAAAGGGAGTAACTAGAAAAAACAATATTTGAAAATACAGATAACTTAAGTAGATATAACAGTCAAGTATTGTTGTACAAAATATCTTTTTAGTCTATTGAACTGGTACTAGACCTTTAATTTGGATCATTAATTCTTATGAAGACAATATTCATCAAGGGGGATAAATTCTTTGTACTTCCATTAAAATAATATAGACATACTTATATTTATACTTTATAATTATTTAATTGTATTTCCGATTATAGGATTTCTTTTTAAGTTATACATACATTTGCGAGTAAACGAAGTATAATAATATACTAACCTTATTTAATATAATATTTACACTATAGAGTTACTAAATAATATCATCACACGATTTTGTATCTATATTATAAAATCTTATTCAATTTATCCTACTAAGTTGTCACAAAACAACATCGGTTAAACAAGGATTTAAATGCAAAAAATAACTAACCATTACTATAGTCTGCGACATGAAAAGTCGCCGATGTGTACCGCGGACCTGTTTCAGTTTCCCTGCCCGTCAGCCATTGGTTCTTAACCTATATCGCAAACTGCGTGGCGGTCACCGGCACCCGTGTTTTATCGTAATAATATTGAAATATAAAATCATTTGTTTAAGAGTTTTGGGGGGAGAAGTTACTGCGTTGAAATGGTTAATTAAAAAAAAAAAGCGGCTATTTATTTGTATTATATTATGTATTTGTATTATGAATCACTGAGGCAAAACGGCCGCCAGGTTCTGGACCACTTTTCGTATCACGGACTGAGTAAGAACCTGGAGATATTAAATACCTACATAAATTTAATGTTGGTATCTGAAATAATTTTTAAATTTAATTTTGGTAGCGCTGACGTATTCTATCTACGCATGATTTAATGATGTCCTATACTATCTACATATTGTGTATGATATTTACGCTTGATTAGATGTCAATTTTAGGTGTTTGTTACACTACTGCGATATGTAATAAGTATTTATAAGATACTGAGCGTTGCTTTGCTCTGCCACTCCCTTTCCAAAACTACCCACGCTTGCTTCGAAAGCGCGTATCACAACCACTAGTACTTCGAGCTCAGTATTCAAATCAATATGTACATCTCTCGATTTTCTGTGAAAAACCACGTCGGTTGGCAATAGGTTTTTCATTAGAAGAAATTTTAGAGCACAACATAAACACAATTTGGTAGAGGCTCAGTTTCGCTTCATCTCCTTTCACTTCAAAACAGCGTTTCTAATCATTTTTTATTGTACCATTCTTTTTATAATGGTAATTTACACAGGTTACATTTAAATACAATTTTCAATTAAATATTTATATTTTTGTGAAAACCCATCAGTTATGGAAAAATTCAAAATAGTATTTGTAGGACGTAGGTAGCATACGATAGACACGATGTATTACAATTTGTAGATAAAATGTATTGTGTAGATAGCACACAAAATCACTACCTATCAAGTCTCCGCAAAAGCGCATAGATAATACGATAAAAAGATGCTGGCGTGAATGGCTCGTGGATTATCGAGTACCTATAATACACCCCTATAATAATTTATGTTCTTTTATCATGGATGTTGGTACGTTTGATTACATTTGAAATTTTTGTTTAGTGTTATCAATCGGTTTGTCATCAGTAGGGCTAGGAATTTGTAGCACAAAATAAACAGAAGAGAATCTATGAAGAATTAACATTAGCTCTTATGGGAGTTGAAAAAATCATGTATTCATTTTGACGAAATTAAATGTACTGCCAGTTAAAGAGAATTTTTATATTGTCATTCAATATTTGTTAATTTAATAATACCACTTTTGTTGATTATCAGCATAGACCGTATACTAATAGACAGGAAATAACTAGATATTATATAACACATTGATATTAAATTAACGGAAGCAGTATTTTATAAAACTTTGAAAGCTAACATATCGCCGCTAAATGTCGTTGTAATTGATAAAATTGCATTTATATTAAACATAATATGGATCTTAACTCATATACAAGTATGATGTATATTCCTACGCGATTAAAATTCTCAACAGATTTTCTAAAAATATGGAAAAACTAACTCAAATTTGAGTAAAAACGGTTATACGACGAGTATATTATTTCATTAAACTAATTGGTAGCAGTGTTCTATACTATTTACATGCAAAATGATATCTACGGTCGATTAGATACCGTAATTTTAGGTGTTCGTTGTACTACATGGTATTAGAGAACATAATATGTAAGAAGTATTTATAAGATGCTGAATGTTGCTTAGCTCTGCCACTCCTTTCCCTTGGCTGACTTAACCAAAACTACCCACGCTTACTTTGAAAGCTCTTATCACACCCCTAGTACTTCGAGCTCAGTATTCAAATCAATATGTACATTTCTCGATTATCTGTGAAAAACCACGTCAGTTGGCAATAGGTTTTTCATTAAAAGAAGTTTTAGAGTACAACATAAACACAATTTGGTAGAGGCTCAGTTTCGCTTCAACTCCATTTACTTCAAAACATAAGAGTTTCTGATCTTTTTGGATTGCACCATTCTTTTTAAAATGGTAATTTACATAGGTTACACTTAAATACATTTTTTAATTAAATATAACATTTTTGTGAAAAATCCTATGTTATGGAAAAATTCAAAATAGTATTTGTAGGTAGCATACAACAGACATGATGTATTACAATTTGTAGATAAAATGTGTTGTATAAATAGCATATGACACACCGCTACCAATTAATTTTATTTATTTAGTCAATAATCCCAATACTAATTACTACGGACTGGAAGTTCATGCATTTGCATGTATTTACAGAGTGCATAAAAAATTGCTGAATGAGCGGCAAATTTGAATCGCAATTTAACGAGTTTAAAAATGAAATTTTAGTTTGCATATTTTTTCATATTTTGAGGTTTTTTATATAAATATGCATATTTTAAAATAAAATTGCATTTTACTGCATTTAACTTGTTATACATTTTTTATTTATTAATATTAATTCATGATAATGATGGACTTTGAGTATATTCAAAATACATTTGTTCAAAAATTTGTCTTTATAAAAACGTCGCCAATATAAAATAAAAACTTGTTTAAAATTATATTAACTACTTTAATAATTTAATATATTTAATATATATATATATATATATATATATATATCCTGATAGACGATAAGTTAGTTATACTTCAAGGCAAAAACAAAAATAATTTAATGTTTTTTTTTTTTTTTTAAATAAATGCATATTTTAGTGATTTTAAGCTCATAGTTGCATATTTTGATAGTTTTTAGTGCATGAACTTCTGGGCCCTACTAATTACAATACAGTTCTGGAAATTAGAAATTTTCACTACACTATTACAGTGCGCAGTACAGACTAAATAAATAATCAAACAATTTTGATCACTTTTAGGATACTATATAGAGTTTTAGATTTATAATATTTGTTTTTTTTTTAATAAAATTTTTAATTCTCAGTAGAATGAGCTTTTTGATACAAATTGCCAATTCGTACATCAATTTCACAGATAATTTAAATCATAAAATTGGCAGGCCACGAGATCATAATAATATGGTCCAGGCTATCTGAAAAATTCCCATTTCTAGACCGGCCACTCCACCCCCGGAAGAAATATATAAATGAAAAAACTACCATAACTTATATCAATATAATGGTTTTCATTTGTTGTAGAATAAAATTTTTTACTATGCTAAACATGTTTGAAAAACATTTTACAAATTCAAATGCAAATTGCAGTTATATAATTATTAATAGAAGCTAATATTTTTATAGTGATGTTTATTTTTTTTATTTTTATTTAGGTATTTATTAATATTATTTTCCTTTTTCATGAACACATGTTTTGTGTAGAAATACTTGTCCAAAAGTTTTGACTAGCAACATTTTGAAACTTTATTCGCCTCTAGATGGTATTAGAGGCCTTTTTTTTTTTTTTTTTTTTAATTTTCAATTGTTTTTCAAAATTTAGAAAAAACTACCCAAAAATTGACAAA
>JAIPRM010013495.1:0-11395 GCA_025469315.1 Stegophylla sp. TES_Ste_2020
TGAAAATTTAAACATAGATAGAAAATCCTATAAAAAAGATTTTGGCGCAAGAAAATTTTGAAAATGTGAAAAAAATTTTTGGACATTTTTCGAAAATTTTTTTTTTCTTATATTATTAATTTCCTTTCTTCAGAATCGTTTTACTGAAGAAATGATTTATCGTTTCTTTAAAATTTAATACGCCCGTCAAGAGAATACCACCCGTCGTGCGAAGTACACCCAATGTGCGAAGTATGTCCGGCTTTTTTTTTGTGATCTTATTGACACTGGGCAAAATAATGCTATCGATTGATTTCGATTGTTCGAGTTATGGACAGGCGTGGATCCAGGAGGGTCATGGGGGTCATTCGTACTCTTTTTGTAATTTATAGATTGTACCTTGCAATCACATGCATTACAATATGTATTAATACGATATTCGAATTGAAGTATAAATTATTCAATCAAAATACTTTTGAACCATTTCCCACTCCCCCGAGGTGGCTATACCCGATTACCAAGGCCGTAGCCGGGGAAGGGGTTTCAGGGTTCAAACCCCCCCTGAAATTTATTTTCAAATCAAAATAAATAAAATTATATAACAATTATAATAATTAATAATGTTGTTTTATGTAAAATTGCATAAACTTCGTAATAATGTAATTATTATTATGGCGAACAGATTTTGTTCAGATTTGTCCCAATTTATTTAGTCAAAATACTTCTTTATAATCTAAACCCCTCCCGAAATGTCATGCTGGCTACGGCCTTGCCGATTACCCATCACTATTCGACGTTGGCCAATTTAAATTATGATCCTTGGATAGTATTAAAAAAGGGGGCGGTAAACACTGAGTGTGCCTCATGGTGTCGAGAGGGTTAATCCACCACCGTCCTTAACACTTTACCCAACCCGTGCTTGACTTGAAGGGGTGGAGTCCCTCTAATTTTTTCAATTATGTTTTAAGAATCAAAAACATTTTCTTTAGAATGATTCTTTAAAATGTAATAAAAATGTCCTATATTGTGCCAAAAATGACCTATAATATAAAATATTGACATTAGAATACATTTATAGCTAAAAATACAAAATAAAATTTATGTATTCTGAATACAGTTTTTAGCTAAAATAGTATTGTATAGGATTGAAAAAAAGGACATTCTTCGATCCTCGAGTGAGATACTCTTGTGGGTGTATTGAATTCTAAACAAACGATAAATAATTTTTTAATAAGACGGTTCTGAGCAGATCTTCAGTTTATTCAAGACAATTTTACTTAAAAATTATTTTTAAGTAAATTTTAAAAAAAGGCACCAAATTTCAAAACAACCGGTTTGGCCAATTTTCTATTATATACGTTAAAGTGCGTAATTTTAGGTAAAACTAACAAATTTCTTCGAAATTCTAACTTCAAACGGGTATATAAAAAAAGTTGACTTATGATTTTCGAGATTTTTTCAGGTAAATTAGACACACATGACAGTGAGAGATTCATATTAAATTTTCAAGTCTTAATATCAAAAATTAAAAATTTTATTACAAAAAAACCAAAAAAAAATGAGAAATTTCCGAAATTTTCAAAATACTGTACTTAACTAAAAATTGATTAAATCTATTTGAAATTCTTATGAAATGTTTTCATGACCATTTTAAGTAGATGATGAAAGTTTCAAGTCTCTAGCTGCATTATTTTAGAAGTTATGTTAAAAAGTAATTTTCAATTTTACGGAAATTCCGGTAATTGCATATTTTGTTGTTTTTTATCAATTTTTCTACAGATTTTCCCAGTTTTTGGAAAAAGTATTGAGAAATTTGAAAAATGAACTTTTAAAGTACCATATGGGTATGATTCCGGTTCTATAAAGATACTGATCGAAACATTTGGAAAAGTATTTGTATACGAAAATTGTTTCTAGAAATAGAAAAAAAAACCATCATTGTAATATCAAAAGCTTCTTCACTTCGTTCAGAATCTAAAAAAAATTTAATGAAAAGAAAAGAATGAAAATGAAAAGAAAGTGAAAAAAAATTTCAAAAATTTCTTATGCCAAAATATTTCTCATATTATTGTCTACCTATAATTAAATTTTCATAAAGTATGGATTTAAAAAGAAAACCGGATATACATAGCACCTCGGATATTCTTTGCTCCTTGGCTCAGATACTCTTGGTGGATGTGTAGAATTTTAAAGAAACGATAAATGATTTCTTCAATAAGACGATTCTGAATGAAAGAAGTTAATAATATAAAGAACAATAGTAATTGTCATTTTCAACACATCCACCAAGAGTGTCTATAACACGATAGGCAAAGAATATCCGCGGTACGAAGTATGTCTAGTTTTCTTGTCTATATTTTACTTTACTTTACTTTTATTTATCTAATAAAGAAAAGGAAAAAAAATGCAATAAGGAAAAGTGTTGAATAATGTACATTTTTTTTAAAAATATTTTTAAAATTTTTATGCTCCAAAATGTTTCTTATATTATTGTCTATGATAGACAGTCTATCTATGTTCTTATATTTTCATAAAGTTTGGATCAAAAAATAATGGTTTCCCATGTCTTTTTGTCAAATTTTGGGTAGTTTTTCAGAAAAAGAAAAAAAAATTTAAGAACTGAGAAATTAAAAAAAAATTACCTCTCTAAAGTACTAATTTACTAAAGGCAAATCTGGTTTCAAATAGTTGCTGATCGAGACTTTTAGGCAAGTATTTCTATACGAAAAAGTGTACACATAAAAAAAGAAACATTATTGTTAAAACACTTATTTCTTCCCTTCACTGAGAATCTAAAATGCAAAAATCATCAACATCTTATTTAAATTAATAATTATTAAAGTCTTTAAATGTTAAGTAACATAAATTTTCAAATTCAAAATATAATATAATATAATTTATAACATTGTTATAACATGTAATATGTTTCTCTTGGAATATATGTTTAAAATATGTATTTTTATAATAGTTTTTACATCATAGTATTAGCATAGTTTTTCATACATTTTTGTACTGTTAAATTAATAGTTATGAATTATGATACGTTTAAAATGATTTTTTTTTTTTTACAATTTTACAGATACCACATCATTTTTGTACTAAAGTACTATAATTGATTTCAGTTCATTCAATAACTGCATATAGCAGTGGAACTCGTTTCGACATGTTTTACTATTGAAATACAAAGACAGATGCAAGAATTTTAAGACTAAAATATAACATTAGGATCTTAGATATAAATATATGTTACTAAAACTTATATAATACAAATGTTATTTAAATTGTACGGACATTGGTTTTTTAGCTTTTTTTATTCACCAATTATAACGTTTATATAATGAGCAATATAACTACAAGATAAGTATTATAAAATACTTTCAGATTTTTCAGAATCATATATAATATTACAATTTGTAATACAATACAAATTTTCCTCGATGTAATAAAACATTATTATTTAATAAAAATAATAATAATGATCAAATTGTAGGTTGGCTACAAAGAATCATAAATATAAGTTTATTATTAAAATAATATAATATGCATTTTTTCTGTAATTTTACACGAATATAACATTACAATAAATTTCCCATATTTTACACATAAAAAAATTAACTTTTACTTGAGAAAGTGATAATTTATGGTTGCAGTATGTGAAAGAATTGGTTGAATACAAAATAGTTAACTTAAATTGACAATTATAAGTTTTATGTAAAACTAGTAAATAATAATACATTACATTTTTATTATCACAGGCTTGTATAGACTTTAAATATGTTTAAATTATTAAAATTACAAAAAAAATCAAAATATTCAAAATATAATATGTTACTATAATGAAAATCAAATAAGTTTTATATAACACAAAATATGTAATTATTAAATTATGATAACAATTGTTAAGATACCTTAGTTGACCTATATACAATATAAACATAATTATGTACAATAAACTTTTATACATTGCATGATATTAGAAAATGGATTTCTAGATCAATAAGCAATGTTTTAAATAAAGGTACAAAAAAATCATTTCTATATTTACTAGATCTATGTATGAAGTATAAAAACAAAAATTGTAATAATAAATTCAATAAATATTTCTGTATTATATTTATTGAAAAACTAATTGTACTACGTCTTTTTATTTGAAATCATATTACTAGAAGATGCTTGTGATGATAACTGTTCTGTCTCTCCGATTGATATAACAACTTCATTACTTCTCTCAGAATCAATATTATTGACTCTTGGTACATCCTTAGAAGAATCTATTAATCGGCTGTTCAAAGCTTTTAATGCTAACAATCTGAAATAATAAAAAGAAGAATCATTAAAAATAATATATTACAACAATATTAGTAGGTAATGATGAGCATATACCTACACATATTTTATTAATTAATTGTATTATACTCTAAAGTATTCAAACAGTTGATAAAATTTTAAGTATTATAATCAGTTTTATTAGTATAAAATATATTAACACATTTCAATTTAACTATAAATAAAATGAAAAAAATATAGAATATAGAGTACAACATAGGTCAAAAAATATTAAAATGTTTGTAAATAATTGCTTTAAGTTAATTCTCAGTTGATAATTATGTAATTAATGTATTTATTTATGTTAGAAAAAATTTGTGTTCACATATTTAAATACAGGGTATGCAACAAGGACTTACTATCTCCATTTTCTACTCTATTCATAAAAACAATAAACATATTATGTTTTATATTTATTTATTAATTTTTAAAATCCAAAATGCTCCAATTATTACATTTTTAATAAAATATAATTATCTAAGAAAATTAATTGAAAAACTAAAACTATTTATAGTATTCATTTTGTAATATTTGATTATAGAAATGTTATAGTTTATTTTTCTGAAAGTGTAGTCAATTAAATTTGTTATTTTCATTAATATGATGGTTTTTAATACATTTTTTTAATTAAAAAAGAAATCATATTATTCAAATTCAATTAGACATTTTGACATTATCCATTATGTTATTATAATCACTCAAATAGTTGTATATCAATCACAACTGTCTAGAGCTTAAATACGTTTTCAATATTTTGTAATGTTAAATAAATTTTATACTAAATAAATTATACTACTCTCAAATAATAATAATTTATATTTGATATGAACATCAAAAATATTATTTTTGATATTTGGTATTCAGTTTAAAGTTACAACCCATAATCTACACTACTAAAAATGTCTAATTTATAAATTAAAGTTAAGAACTTGATATTTTTATTCAATACAACGCACATAATATACAATAATGTATATATCAACATTTAATTAGTTACATATTTAATACTTTGATGCATAATTGACAATGGTTTAATTTTCAATTTGTTTATATTAGGTAATATTGTCTTAGTATACTATATTTTGTTATAACAAAATAGGCACTATCATAAAATAAAAATCAATTTTATTTTAGAAATGAATTATTATTGAAAAAGTGTGTACTTTGCACCTCGGATGGGATACTCTTGACGGGTGTGTAGAATTTTAAAGAAACAATAAATCATTTGTTTCAATAAAATGATTCTGAGCGGAGCTTCAACTAATACTCAATAATAATTATCAGTTTTAAAGCATTGAACTTAAATGTTGAACCAAAAATTATTTTGTTACTTACATTAACAAAATATTCTCGTGGCCATTTTTAGTAGTTAATGAATGTTTTAAGTTTCTAGCTTCATTATTTTTGAAGTTATGTTAAAAAGTAATTTTCAATTTTAAGGAAATTCCGGTAATTGCGTATTACTGTAAAATCATAAGCTTCTTTGCTCTACTCAAAATCTAAAATCTATTCACTACAACAATCAATACCTAAATTATAAGTGGATAAAATACATACAAACTCTACTTTAAAATTTAATAAGTAAAAACAATGTAAAATGTAATTTTATGAAGTAAGTCAATATAATTATTCTTATTACTTTTTTTGATTAGTTACATTATTGCATTACTCACTTTCTTCTGTCCATGTCCTGTGATCTAATACCCGGGAGCGCAACGGTTATACCAGTAGGCGCACTCGCAATGTCTACTCTACGCACCGTCTTTCTGCACACGCCCGCTTTCACCAAAATGCTATAAACCGAATTCGCCATCACAGATATCGGCGGTTGAATGATTACCGGGAAGAAACTGAAGCGATGAAAATCAAATATCAGTTTGGAATAATTATTATTAGAAAAAAAAAAAAAAACCCCCTTTTACCTGGCAAAAGTGAAATTATCCGCCATATCGCCTCTCGTTCCGTTCGTATGCACCTGATAGAACCTCAAGTACGTCCAACTGGTCAACACGCCGCTGACGACCATCGCCGGTTTGGTGCCGTCGACAAAGCCCACGAACCACAAGAGCAGCGCGATAAATATCGCGAACAACGGCACGTTGCGGTTGGTGATGCGACCCGCTGGCGTGTCCAGCACAGGACTGTCGGGCATGATCTGTTTGACGGCCACGGTGACGCCGGCCAAGTATCCGGCCAAGCCGCGCACGTGGACCGCGAACAACAGTTCCGGGTCCCAGACGAACATGTACAGCACGTAATAGAACACGGCGCACGCCAACGCCACGCCCACGTTGACGACGGCGAAGAAAACGAGCACTTGCAGTTCGCCCCACAGCGGTTCGATGAGCTTGCTGCACACGGCCACGACGGCGATGTCGAGCAGCACTTGCCACAGGTGCGACTCGAAGAAGCAGAACGTGAACGGCGTCCACAGCCAGAACGACGGCGGGAACAGATAGCCGGGCGTCACGCCGAACACCGTCGAGCTCCGGGACCAGAACGAGAAGAAATAGCACACGGACAACACGCACGATATGATTTTGATGCACAGCCCGGTGTTGTTGAACAGCAGTTCGGTGTTTTGCTTGATGTGAGGCAAGTTTTTGCGCAGTTTGTTGAAGACGGACATGACGACGGCGCTCCTGCGATCCCGGTTCATTAAACTATTATCATGCTCTAATTAGTAATAATTATTATTATTATTATTATTAGAGTCTACGGTTTTCGCGGTCCGCAATAATAACTTCGCGGCGTGTGACATACGTCCTATGCATAAATATTGTGTATTTTGAATTTTCACCATTATCACGTCTTATCAATTATCGGAGATATTTTATCACAATGTTCATCGGTTAACCGTGGTAACCGTTCCGCGTAATGATTACCATACCAAGGTGGCTTCACCTTGAATCGTACACCCACCGTTGACATACGTTTTTTTTCTCATTTATTTTTTCCCCTCTTTCTTTATTTATTAGATAAAATAAAGTAAAGGCTAACGTAGCTTCTTCACTCTACTTATTACATAAAAAATAAAATACAATTCCTTTGCTTTTGTTATGTCATATTAAATTTTTACTTACCATATTATCCTAATTCATTAGTCTTATCAGGTCTTATTTTATTCATTTACTATTCATGCTGAGTAGCTGCCTATATTAATAGTAATAAATAGATAAAGTCGTATACAATCATTATAATATAATGAAATATGAATAGGTATGATTATAATATAAGAACTGAAACATAGAATTTTGGAAATGTAAAATGCGTTTGAAAAAATAGGCATAACATGTATGGAGTAATGAGTAATAAGTATCATAATATAATTATGTTAATGAATCATGCATTTTACAAAATTATATTTTGCCCTCTTATTTGAACAAACTTGTTAACTGTCATTGAGTTGAAAAATCTTGTGGTATTAAACGACACGTTTAATTTAGAACAAAAATTGAATTTTTTTATTTAAAAAATTCGTATATTTAAAAATGTATTGTTAGTACATTCATCAAATAAAATCTATAAATCTAAAATCTAAATTAACAATATTGTTTTTAATAATTTTCACTGGAGAACCCAATTTCTTAGTATTTCAATAACCGGAATCATAATTCTTTTTTTTTTTTTTAAATCGAAATTCTAAAATCATAATAGTTCCAGTAATCCGATTTCGATTATAACGTTATTTATAGTGGACACCAATTTGTAAGTGAAAATAAAATATGTAACTTGAAAAATTTTCTCTTATTTAGTGGCAAGTATTGCGATTTTAAAAAGTAAAGTAATGTAAAGTAAAGTATAGACTAGAAAACCGGATATACTTCGCACCACGTGATATTCTTCGCTCTTCGGGTCAGATACTCTTGAAGGGTGTGTATAATTGTATAAATGTGACGATTCTGAACGAAAGAAATTAATAATTTAAAGAACAACATTAGTCGTCATTTTCAACACACCACCAAGAGTATCTGACCCGAAGAGCGAAGAATATCCGTGGTGCGAAACAACGTCCGGTTCTCTTGTCTATACTTTATACGTATTACTTTACTTTTTTTTATCTAATAAATAAGGGGGGGGGAAATTAAATGAGAAAAAATAGTGTTAGAAAAATGTCCTCTTCTCATTGCGGATTTTGAAATTTCGAAGGTCTATATGAAAATGTTGGACCCTAGTATATGATCAGTAGCAGTGGCGGATTTATGAGTTGAATAATAGTCGGCAAACACCTTAGACGTGCCCCGAGCAAGACTTACTTGGCTTTTACGAAAAGAAAATGTAGTAGTTAATTTACATATAGCTCGCACTTTATCTCGTTAAAAATGCACTAAAATTAATTGCATTATTTTTCTGAAAACTCCTTTAAATAATTGCACTAAACACGTCTTAAAATTGTATTTGAGTTGTTGCAATTAAATAACATTAAAATGTATAAATACACTTATTTGTTGAACAACAATTTGATTCACAGTACAAAATAAAATCGAACATTAAAGATTCAAAATTATCCTTTTAAAATTTTGTGTTTTAAACTTAAAAATATCCGGACATACTTCGCACGATGGGTGTACTTCGCTCGTCGGGGTGTTTTTCACACGTCGGGTGGGATTCTCTTGATGGGTGTATTGAATTTTAAAGAAACGACAAATCATTTCTTCAATAAAACGATTCTGAACAAAAGAAGTTAATAGTATAAAAAATGAATGAGAAAAAAAAATGTCCAAAATTTTTTTTCACATTAACAACATTTTCTTACGCAAAAATCTTTCTTATATGATTTTCTATCTATGTTTAAAGTTTCATATAGTTCGGATCAAAAAATGAGGGTTTTCGAGTCATTTTTGTCAAATTTTGGGTAGTTTTTCAAAAAAAAAAAAATTGAAGAATTGAGAAATTCAAAAAAATGACCTCTTTAAAGTACAATCTAGACTCTAGAGGGAAATCCGGTTTCAAAAAGTTACTGATCGAAAATTTTGGACAAGTATTTCCATACGAAAAGTTGTACACAGAAAAAAAAAACATCATTGTAAAAACACTAGCTTCTTCGCTTCGTTCAGAATCTAAAAATGATTTAGAAGCAATACAGTTTGAATCCTAGTTACATACATATAAGAAAAAATATAACAAGAATCATATAAGATTTATCAAAATGATAGAGAGAAATGGGTGGAAGTTATTGGTCACTCTAAGGGTCTGTTTTACAATATACGATGGTTTAAACTCGTAGTCCGCTGAACCAAGTTTATCAACTGATCTCAGCTTAACTATGGTTTAACTTTTTTCCAGTTTTACAATTGTGTATGTTGAACCATTGTTAGAATACTCTGTGTGATAATATCTATGGTGATAACATTTATGTAGATATCAATGTTCATAAGAACAACCAATTAAATTGCAGATCATCTTTGAACTCGGTTTAACTGGCCGAAATTGGTGGTTCACGAAACCGTAGTTTAAACTAAGTTCAGTGAAATTGTTAAACGCACTTTTTGATTTAAACCAGGTTTAAACTCTGAACCAAGGTTAAACCACTATTGTAAAACGGACTCTAACTCTAACTCTCTCTTGCTCACTGATGTCAGAAATATATTATTATTTATTTTGAGTTAAGAAACCATTTATTTTGAAAAAAATCAAAGAATATACCTACCTAATTTGTTTGTTTTTCTAAATAAATTTATAGTAAGATTTAAGGTATAATATTTCGTTTCAATAATAAATTGCATATTAGTGAATTATCATTCCGATTTCCGTAATAATGGATAAGACACTTGAATCAACGGTTCTACTGTCTACTATTTTGTCAAAAACATTGTTTTTTTTTTCTGTAAGGTCCAGTTGCAGTATCACTAAAATTAAAAAACCAATGGTATTACCGCATAATACATATTTTATTTACTTTTCCAATATTTTTTTTTTTTAATTTAACGATCAGGGGGCCCCCAGAACAAAATATGTATGGGGGCCTCGTCGGCATTTGCCGACTAAACGACCGTTAAATCCGCCACTGATCAGTAGGGTCCGGATTTGTATGCATTTTCATATTTGTAATGTGTGTGTGTGTGTGTGTGTGTGTGTGCAGCGCGACGGGAGTAAGAAATGTAGACGATTCGTGTAGCAAAGAATGCACGGAAAAAAGTTTATTTTGCATATTATACTTGCATATTTTAGGGATGACGGTATGTTTGGAGAATTTTGCATATTCAAGCACATTTTATAGAAAAGTTCATTAAACCAATTTTATTTTAATTTTCACCGTAAATATTTGGTAATGATTTATGAGTTTATGTCGTTTATTGTTGGGAAATAAATTTACCAGTTATCTGTGTCAGGGGGAGGGGGCAACTTTCATGGACTCGAGATTGACCTCCGAGTTTTTCTATCCCGTCGCGATCGCCATTTATTAAATTATCAAATAATAATAATCCTTTTTAACAATTTATTTATGTTATACACAATGATGTACATAACACACATTTCCTTAGCTTCTCTTTTTAGAACCACGTCACATTTTATTATTTCAAATTTTATTTCCACGGTGAGATCAGAGATGTGTTGTGAGCTATAGAAATAGGTAATTTTTTTACAATCCTATACACGAAAAATATTTTATTACATTTAATACCAATCATTACTTTTAAAGTATAGAACAGGTAATTTAAAAATCACATCACTATAGTTATTACTATTACTTATTAGTTATCACTGACAATCAACATATTATAAACAATACCCATGTGCAATTGAAATAAAAATCGTGTAATAGCGATTAATTTTGATTTGATATTTGTGGGGTAAACAGAGAAAAACATTTGTTCTAGTTTTTAATTTCTATTCAAAACTCGATGAAAGACCTAAAATAAAATTTTAAAATTATGTTGACATCGACCGGTCAATCGAGATCGCCCCTGATATATGTGAATAACACGAAACAGTGATAAAACCGGACGGTAATAGTATAATAAATTTTTTTCACATTTTCAAAATTTTCTTGCGCCAAAATCTTTTTTATAGGATTTTCTATCTATGTTTAAATTTTCATAAAATTCGGATCAAAAAATGATGGTTTCCGAGTCGTTTTTGTCAAATT
>JAIPRM010013496.1:0-11395 GCA_025469315.1 Stegophylla sp. TES_Ste_2020
ATTTTTTGAATTTCTCAATTCTTCAATTTTTTTTTTGGAAAAAACTACCCAAAATTTGACAAAAACGACTCGGAAACCATCATTTTTTGATCCGAATTTTATGAAAATTTAAACATAGATAGAAAATACTATAAAAAAAATTTTGGCGCAAGAAAATTTTGAAAATGTAAAAAAAAAATTTGGACATTTTTTGAAATTTTTTTTTTTTTTTTTAACTTCCTTTGTTCAGAATCGTTTTACTGAAGAAACGATTTATCGTTTCTTTAAAATTTAATACGCCCGTCAAGAGAATACCACCCGTCGTGCAAAGTACACCCATCGTGCGAAGTATGTCCGGCTTTTTTTCTATATGTTTAGGATTCCGGTTAAAACCTAAAGTGTTACTAATAATAAAATCATACTACTTTTTCCTAATAGAGAATTAATTTATACTTAATATATTGGATAACATAATCGAAAATACAATATACTCTTGTTGTATCGTTTACGAACTATAAATTATTAATTTAAAGTACTACAGTTTATAACGTATAATATATATATATATATATATATATATATATATATATATATATATATAAGGGACAAGCGAAAGCCACTTGGACGAAGGAAACGAATTATACGGTTATAAAAATAAAACTCAATCATGAAAATTTCATCAGTAAGTGATTCGCAGTATAATATTCCCCATTAAATTCAGGTACACACTAAATGCGCTTTGAATGTAATCGGTTTGATAGGCGGAGGAACCCCAATTAATTTGTTAGACCCATTTAAGTAGCTGCAAATCACAGCGTAGCAAAAGTAGAGGGGTGGGAGTGAGAGAGGAAATTCGCAGCGAGAGTGAGAAAGATGGAAATGAATAATGAAATAAAGAAAACGATTACGTTAAGCTTTTAATAGCTATGTCGTGAGAGCGTGTTTAATTTGCCAAATGGTATCAAATGCACATATTCGAATTAATTGTGTTTAATTTATTTTCTTTTTTTTTTTTTTTATCCGAACCCCTCTCACTTAAACCTTAATCTACGAGAGGAAAAAAAAATCCCAATAATTCCGTAGTAATCAATTAGTGTTATTGATGAAATGGCAAAACGATTGTCGGAATACTATGAAGTAGACACTTTATTAAATCGAATACTACATTAGGTTATAGTATACGTCATTATTAATAACTGTTATATTGTATTTATTTTTAAATGTAAAACGAAAACGAAGTGTACTACGCTCATCGGGGTGTTCTTCGCACGTCGGGTGGCATACTCTTGACGAGTGTATTGAATTTTAAAGAAACGATAAATCATTTCTTCGATAAAGCGATTCCGAACGAAGCTTCAACTAATACACAATAATAATTATCAGTAGGGTTAGGGACTTGTAGCTCTAAAAAAACTTAAAATATACATGCATTTATGCTTTAAAAATGTACCAAATATGGTATACAATTATGCAAAAATACTAAAATATTTTTTTTATAAAACATTAATTTCACTGTAAAAACTCAAAATATTTAAAAATTGCATTGTATTATATAATATATATTATATATATTATATAATTATTATATTATTATAATATATTATATATTATATAATATGTATTGTTATTTCTTCTTCTATTATTTATGAAATAAGCATCAATACTTTTCTAAAAATAAGTTTTACAAAATGGCTATTCTAAATTTTTTCTAAAGCTTTAGTATAAAATTTCAAATTTAAATATCCAGTCTTTAAAAAAAAAAAAAAAAATACGTTATTGCTGTAGCGCAATACTGTAGAAATAATTAAAAAAATAATTAATAATAAAATTAAAAATTATTAATAGTACAACATTTATATCATTTATCAACATATATATTTTTAATATCATGTATAGTAACATTAATTTTAAAATCGGTTTAAATTAACTTGAATCAATTATGTGAACTGAATACAACAAAATATCCGAGATGTCAAAAAGTGTCTGTTAATATTTTCTCTTATACACACTATACAGTAATTACTAATAATATTTTAACAGAATTTTAATATAAGACTCTAAATTTGTGTAAATTGGATATACTAGCTGTTATACTACCTATAATAAAAGCTATAACTACTACCCAAAACTAACTATTATTTTCCTAGCTATAACTATTACCTAAACGACTTATAGTACAGTGTTTCCCAAAGTAGGCGATATCACACCCTCGAGGGCACTAGAACTACCCAAGAGGGGGGGGGGATTATAAAAGTTAGCAATGTCTCTTTCAACGTAAATTTTCCTTTAGCAGTCATATCATCGTAATGTTGTACAACATACAATAATACATGTTAGGTTTTAAGTATAAAATAAAATATTCCATTATTTGAATTTTTGCATTTTATAGTAAAATTATATTAACTACAAAAAAAAAATTAAAATATTATACGGAAATGTTTTAGTATCATATTTTTTATGTAATTAAAAGTAAATTTTTTTTTCTATTTTTTTCACGCAATAATAAAATTATAAAATAATATCAATATAAAAATTCAATATTTGATGGGGAAGAAGATGTGAGCATTATTGTAGTTTGAATTAATTTCATGACAACAAACTTTTCAGTTTATTTTGAACAGTAGGTAAAAGTCCTTAGAATAAGCCCCCCTGCGTTTAAACGTTATGAAATTGAGCTAGTTTCAAGGAATTTAACTGGTTGTAGTTTAGTACTTACTTCTTATGCATACTTAATGTAAAACTTACACGTTTTAGATTTCAAAGAGCCCAGAGATGACGGTATAGAAGACTACCGTCAGACTTTCGACGGGTCGAAAAATAGTAATAATATTAAACAGTCCAACGGTCCGTCCAATAAGCAACGTAGAAGTAGGACCAACTTTACTCTAGAACAGCTCAACGAACTCGAAAGACTTTTTGATGAAACTCATTATCCCGATGCGTTTATGAGAGAAGAGCTTAGTCAGCGCCTTGGCCTCAGTGAAGCTAGAGTACAAGTTAGTTCTGTACAATATTATGTTAAATACATTTTATCTGACACAAATTTTGTTTTAAATTCTTCTGGTTTTTTTTTTTTTCTGTTAAATTATTTTATTTTATGTTAGTTTATGCCAACCTGTTTTCGAACTTAATGAAGTAGCCATTTTTTTACTTTTTTAAATTGAGTTAATTATTTAAAATTAAACAATTATGTTTTTTATAGGTATGGTTTCAAAACAGGCGAGCAAAATGTCGGAAACACGAAAGTCAAATGCATAAAGGTACGATTTTATGATCCTAGCTATAACTTTTTACAATGATGTTTATTTTTGTTTTTATACTACCTAAATTTAATACGAACTATAAAATAAATGATTCGATTAATTGAAATAGTTATAATTTATTTATTTTATGGTAAACTCGTGCGGGGCAGAACTAATAAAACAAGTAAAAAATCGTAGCTCTTCTCAATTCTGACTATATACTTTATACTTTAGGCGTTAATTATTAATTGTACCCATAGTGAGCATTCTGTAGTTTACAAATTAAATTAATTATTTCACATATACACTCACAATAATTATTTTTAAACGCTTATATTGTTTAATAACGTTAATTTAAGTTTAGTGAAGAAATATAATAAAAAATTTTTCAAAAATACACGTTCAAGTTTTTACAATCATATCAAAAATATAAATTATGCAAAGGATTTAAATTATCTATGATATAATTTTAATATGACATAATATTTCAATTTGGTACTGCAACTAATTCCTTAAATCCTCTTCCCTATTTTTCAACATGTCAAGACCCCCTATACGTTAATCACCTTCCTTTTGAAAATTTGTAATAATAAGATATATTATTGTTAATAAGTAATATTTTTTTAAATTTTTTAAAATCATATTTACTGACAATCTTTGAGAAAATAATCTAATTAAATCTTTAAACTGTAATTCATAATTTAAATTTGATAAAGATTATGTTTGCATTAAAATAAATATTTTATAATGTTAGATTCTTACATAAAACGGCAACTGTATTGCATAACAAGCATACGGAGGAAGTATAATATGAAATGACGATAGAATATGAGCGTTTTCGCGATTAAGAGAACATGAAACAAGTGTTTGATTTTGATTTTGAAACAGTATAGTACAATGTAAAAATGTTTTTAAAAAAGCCGGACATACTTCGCACGATGGGTGTACTTCACACGACGGGTGGTATTCTCTTGACGGGCGTGTTAAATTTTAAAGAAACGATAAATCATTTCTTCAATAAAACGATTCTGAACGAAGAAAGTTAATAATATAAGAAAAAAAATGTCCAAAATCTTTTTTTACATTTTCAAAATTTTCTTGCGCCAAAATCTTTTTTATAGGATTTTCTATCTATGTTTAAATTTTCATAAAATTCAGATCAAAAAATGATGGTTTTCGAGTCGTTTTTGTCAAATTTTGGGTAGTTTTTCCAAAAAAAAACATTGAAGAATTGATAAATTCAAAAAATGACCTCTTTAAAGTACAATCTAGAGGCGAATCGGATTTCAAAAAGTTTTTGATCGAAATTTTTGGACAATTATTTCTATACGAAAAGTTGTACACAGAAAAAAATAAATAAACATCATTGTAAAAAAATACTAGCTTCTTCACTTCGTTTAGAATCTAAAAGTTTTTATCCTAAACATTTAGGAAAAAATAGTCTTTTTAAATTATTATATTAAGGTAATGATCATAAGTGCACATGTAATATAACGTGTTTCCTACTAAAAAATTATTTCATAAATAGGTATTATTATACGAAAACAATGCAATGCGAAACATTTTAATAAAAGCGTCGGTGAGTCTGAAATGATTGAAATAAAATAAAGCATTGACTTTTTATTATCGGCAGTAAATAACAATTATTATTTAAGTAAGTCGATTGCACCAAAATATTTTCCCTACTACCTTCCCCATAACCTTCGACGAGTTCGCAATAATCATAAAATGAAATTAAATTATTAAAATGTTCAGTATATCTACTATAGAGTCAAAAACAAGTTTGAACATTTTTTGTGCTTAAGCAAATTTTGAAACAAAAATTGGTTTTTATTATAATCGCCTATAACGATTCATAATAATATGTACGTTATGTAGAAAATTTGATTTTGTTCAAAGCGATAATTCTTTATGTTTTTCTTATGAAATATCGTATTTAAGGTACCCTCGATTTCGGAAATTAATTTTTTTATATCGATCAGGTGCGCGTACTCTAATTTCGGTAAACAGTGACATAAATACACCACAGAAGTATCAGTGGCATTAAACAATATTTCTGATTTTGTGTGAAAAATCTCATTCAAATTATTATAAACAAACCACTATCATGTAATTATTTTTCAAACAAATTGTAAATATATACTATAATATGAGGCCTCTAGTTTCAAAACCAGCTATAAGCAATTTTAGAAATTTTTCAGAAACAACAAAAAACGAAAATAACGTAAAATACTTGGTCTATAATTTTATAATAAATATGAAATCAAAGCTATGAATGGTACACATATTGTATGTGAAAATATATTTTGTAAAAATATTATTACAAGAGTTAAATAAATTTATAATTTTGAAATGACTGGTTTTGTTGTAAATTTAAGCATATGGCTGTTTTTGAAACCAACAATTTAATTTTTTTTTCGCTTATGGCTGGTTTTGAAATTGACTTTATGAGATAAGTGATTTTGAAACAAACACTGGAAAATTTAAGAAATACAAAACATAACAATATTTTTTACCAACAATGTAATGTGAACATTTGTGAACAGTGTGAATATTTGGAAAATTAAAAAAAATCCAGTTTGAAAAAATTATCTTTTAGCTGGTTTTGAAACTAGACGCCTCATACATAATATGTACTTTGATTAAAAATTATAAATACGTTGAATGTTAAAACATGCAATCCTAAATAAAATTATACAAGTAAAAAATTTGTTTAATAAATCAATTTTTCAAAAAAAAATCAATTTACATTTTATGATTCGGATATAACGAACTTCGGTTATAACGATCAGATTCTTCCATAGGTCCCTCCCTTGAAGATCGTTATGAGTGAATTTGACTGTATATATATTTATGTAAAGTCACTGCGGAACAAAAGTCACACTTGTCATTTAAAATGGAAAAAGAAACGGCAAGATAATATATAATTTCGTTTTAATGTCCGACGGGGCTAAATGTATTATTATTATTATTATTTGTTATAAACGCAGTGCGCGAACGCGATTAACGTACCGCAACACGTTTTTTATGTCCGGTCATTAATATTAATAATAATGTATAATTTTTTTTTTCGGGAACGCAAAACAAAACTGTTAACGAATTATGTAAAATTTGCGAACAGCGCGGCGGCGGTGGGACCGAAGCATTATTTAATATGTACACTATATGTATATATATTAAATTATATACTAACAGGGACACTCGTTGTACATTATGTGTGTATATATGACCCGTAGGGACGGGGCGATAGTTGTACATAGTAATAATAATAATAATAATAAGGGCGACGTACCGATAAAAAGGGCGTAAGAAACAATTGGCACCGCCTGTGCGGAAAAAAAAAAATAAAAATAGTGAATCACACTCCGCGGCGGCAACGGTCCGCGATTGTCCGTCTGTGCGCGAACGCCGCCGCCGCGGTATGTTGTCTTGTATATATAAATACATATATAAATATACATATACATATATATTTTAATGTATTATTTAATTGCACACAGACGAAGCGTTCGGCGGCGGCGGCGGCGGCGTAATCGAATAACGTTAATAATAATACAAATAATAATAATAATAAAAAATAAAAAAAAACAAAATCCACTGACCGTCATACATAGTAGTCGGTTTTCGTCGGAGGGTCGGGCGCAACCCCCCGAAGGTTATACCGTTTAGCGCGCGGGGTGAGAGAGATATACACGCACGCGCGCGTTGTTGTATTGCTCTTCTAATCGCTCACTGGGGTGCAATCGGGTGACAATCACTCGTTGCGCCGCACACACTTAACTTGATTAAGCAACGAATGTGCCTGTGTGTATATATATATTATATTATATAGGTACACGCGGATACGGATTATTTGTAATCCCTCTGCGTGATCCGCGTTGAACTTCCCGCGTACGCGTATTGCAGCCGCCCCGCGATCGTGTCACAATCGGTGCACTGATTGACCGTCTATTCGCATGTACAAGTGTATGTGTGTGTGTGTGTGTGTGTGTGTGTGTGTGTGTGTGTACAAAAATATATGTACCAACAATATTCGTAAAATATACAGGGTGGAAAAAAACGTGATAATTAGGGCTGAGATTTTAATTTCCTTAAAAATCACTAAAAATGCTCTTAAAAAAATGCGAAAACGACTAAAGAAACTCAAAAAAACCGGACGATAATTCATTTCTTCAGTAAAACGATTCTGAACAAGGGAAGTTAATAATATAAAAAATAAATGAGAAAAAATAAATGTCCAAATATTTTTTTTCACATTTTCAAAATTTTCTTGCGCCAAAATCTTTCTTATATGATTTTCTATCCATGTTTAAATTTTCATATAATTCGGATCAAAAAATAGTGGTTTCCGAGTCGTTTTTATCAAATTTTGGGTAATTTTTTCCAAAAAAGAAAAATTGAAGAATTGAGAAATTCAAAAAATGACCTCTTTAAAGTACAATCTAGAGGCAAATCCGGTTTCAAAAAATATTGATCGAAACTTTTGGACAAGTGTTTCTATACGAAAAGTTGTATTATTAATGTTCTAATAGCTTCTAGCATATAATCGCTATTATACTGGGAGGCGAGATAAAAATTTATATAAATATAATGTATGTATAAGAATATTGTGGATTAGATATTATTATTTCATCTATTGTTAGCGTATAAAATAAATCCCATATTATTATAAGTTAGTAGTAAAATTTTGAATTTAAATTTTAGGACAAAAATGACCGAAAAACCTATAAAAATCACCCTAAAATCAAATATTGTTAAAAAATGCAAAAAAATGCAAAATAAAATTTCTTATTCTAATTGAAAAACACCTAAAATGTATTTGTAACGAAACGAGCATCGCACAGAAAACTTCGAAAAACAATGCAAAATGCATCGAAATCCCAGCCCTAGTGATAATCCATACGATATTCCTATTCAGTACGTCAAATAAGAACATACAATTTCTTTTCTTTTTGTATTAAACAATATTGGTGTTAAATGATTTCTAAAAAAAAAATAATAATAATAAAAAGTAGCTTTCTTAATAATCAAAAAATATTGCCATCGCTTAATCGCACGCATTATTTATAACCATAAAATATATTGTCTGTGTGGACCGGTGACATAAGTTTCGATTTACCGAGTGTGTAATGTATTTTCAGGTCTAATGATGCACCAAAATGTATCCACACCTCTAGAACCGTGTCGAGTGGCGCCGTACGTAAATGTGCCGAGATTGCCACAGTTGCAATTCAACTCTTCGGCCGCAGCAGCAGCCGCATTTTCCGCATTCGACCCGGCCATTTTGACTGCTGCACAACAGGTAATTTAGTCGGTGATATTGTATTCCCGATTTTAATTTATTCGTGTTTACATGAAATTAGGGAGATTGTAAACTCCCCCAAATGAAATGTTGTAAATTCCCCTGATAGTAAACTCCCCTAAAAAATTATTTTGCTACCGTATTACTTATAATATGTAAACTCCCCTAAAATTATTTTGCTTCTGTAGTGTTCATAATATTATGTAAAATACCCCTAAAAAAGGTATTCGATTTTTATCAATTATAGCAATGTAACTAGTTCGGCTTGACAAGTAGTGGTTAACATAACGATCGATTTTTCTTGTGGAATTAAAATCAAATTTTGATATCGATCGATAAATATTATTAAAATAGACGTTCAACGTCTGATATCAAAATGCTTATATGATATGATATTATTATATAGATATTAACAGGTATTTTTTCGATACGTTTAAATTATATTAAATATCTATAGCTAATAATTGTAATACAATTTGTTGGTTGTTAGATTTGATGAGCAATTATGGGTTTTGAACACTTATTGCGTCTAATATAATAGCTATTATTGGTTATATATATTATATAAAATAATAAAGGCTATAATTTCTGATAATAATCGAATACATTTTTAGTGGAATCTACTTAGAAGTAATTCCGTAGCGAAATTATTTTAGGGGAGTTTACACAATATGAGTAATACAATAACGAAACCTTTTTAGGGGAGTTTATATATATTATGTGTAATACAGTAGTAAAATAAATTTTAGGGGAGTTTACTATTTGATAAGAAGAAAAAAAAGATAAGAATTTTCATTTTTAGGGGAATTTACCTAAATTCAGGGGAGTTTACATATGCCCTAAAATTAATACATAATATTGTAAAGACGACGATTTCAAATAATCATTGAACAATAATTCATTGGAATTCTATGTCTTTATTGACACACCTAGTACATATTTTAGTCGAGATAGAAAACACATTTTTTTTTTTTATTTATTTCAGTTACATTACGCGGTAGCCATGGGAAGAGGTGTTCTGTGTCCGGCACCGTATCCTCCGGGCGGTCTGAGTCTGGCCGCTCTCGCGGCATTACATCAAGACAGACTATTGACGAAAAATTCCAGTATAGCCGACTTACGATTAAAAGCCAAAAAACACGCTGAAGCTATTAGTAGAGATCAAGAAATCGTTTAGAGTATTTTTGGTATACAATATTTTTTTCTTTTTTTTCCCAAAATTGTTAACGAGGTTTTCGCAATAGTCCAAAACGTATGATAGGTTTAAGTGTCAAAAATTAAATTTCAAAAAATACAGGTTGGAGTATAAAACGGTGTTTTCATCGAATATTTGCCTTTTTTATCGTCCTATTATAATATTTTAATAATTTATTGTTTTAGTTTTGATCTATTACACGACTGCAGTATACGTACGTGTAAGACAATTTTATTATATTTTGTTTAATTTTGAAGTCGATAATTAATTATTACACGTTTAGTACACTACTATAATATTTCTATTCTACGGTCTAATATATAAAAAATATTGTGATTTTTACAATGTCTATTCATAAAACAAACTTAACTCTTGTATACGACACGTAAACGTTCAAAATAATGTTACAACGATGCGTTTTAATTTTTACTTGGCTAATACCTCTACACATCAAGAGACTATTTTCTCTTTAGTATAGTGATAGAGTTATCAAAACGAATAGTTTTCAAAAACAATTCAATTTCATAGTAAAAATAAAATGATAATAATCGATATTTAATAGTGTTTAAATTGATACCTAATTATAAAAAAATATATAGTATAGTATGTTAAGAGTATAATATAATATATATAAAATATATGAGTCCCATCGGTATAATATTAATTTATTTTTTTCATTTAATAATCTAATAAAAATAATGTACAGTGTAAATGAAAAAAACCTTATATGTTTAAGATTTGTATATAAATACGTATATTTTACTTGTAGATTAAAAACATACAGTAATTGTAATAGTATTACTAAAAAAAACCAAACCCTGTAATAAGTAAGATTAATTAATAAGGTTATTTTTGTTTTCTATATAAGTTTTTCTTCAAAAAAATGTAATAACCAATAAAGTTATTTCTTTCATACTTATACTTTCTAAATTTAATCAAACTCAACACAGCAGTGGAGAATATCATAAAAATATTATAAAAAGTATTCACTGACTGTCAACAATATTCCCATCTACCCAATAGAGTGTAATTAACACGATCAACAATTAATATTACAATTTTTTTTTTAGATTCTGAACGAAGTAAAGAAGCTAGTGTTATTACAATAATGTTTATTTTATTTTTTTATTACTTTTTTTCTGTGTACAACTTTTTGTATGAAAATACTTGCCCAAAAGTTTCAATCAGTAACTTTTTGAAACCGGATTTGCCTCTAGTTGGTACCGTAGAGAGGTCATTTTTTGAATTTCTAAACTCTTCAATTTTTTTTTTGGAAAAAACTACCTAAAATTTGACAAAAACGACACGGAAACCATCATTTTTTGATCCAAATTATATGAAAATATAAACATAGATA
The DNA here is from genome assembly GCA_025469315.1 of Stegophylla sp. TES_Ste_2020. Classification (NCBI taxonomy): domain Eukaryota; kingdom Metazoa; phylum Arthropoda; class Insecta; order Hemiptera; family Aphididae; genus Stegophylla; species Stegophylla sp. TES_Ste_2020. The sequence goes on from JAIPRM010013496.1 coordinate 11,076, forward strand.
GATATAAAAAAGATTTTGGCGCAAAAAAATTTTGAAAATGTGAAAAAAAAATTTTGGACATTTTTCTAACATTTTTTTTTCTTAATTATTTTTAGATTCTGAATGAAGTGAAGAATCTAGTGTTTTTACAATGATGTTTATTTTTTTTTTTTTTTTATTTTTTGTTTTTTTTTCTGTGTACAACTTTTCGTATAGAAATACTTGTCCAAAAGTTTCGATCAATAACTTTTTGAAACCCAATTCGCCTCTAGATTGTACTTTAGAGAGGTCATTTTTTCAATGTTTTTTTTGGAAAAAACTACCCAATATTTGACAAAAAC
>JAIPRM010013497.1:0-11394 GCA_025469315.1 Stegophylla sp. TES_Ste_2020
TTAACATGAATATTATAATAGTTCAATTATATTCTTCAGATTATTGAAAATAGTATTGTTAGTTATTACACAATGATGACCGATAATCGCATACCTACTAACAAAAAAAAAATAATAATAATAAAAACAAAATATAGATAACCATAAACAACATTTTCATGTTCTGTGGTGAAATGTGATTTCATGTGAATATTTTCACGCCTCCCCTGAAATTTCGTGACGCCTCCCTATTGGAGCGCCCCCCAGGTTGAGAACCCTTGATTTAATGTATTTAAATAGGAAAAAATGAGAAATTGTTCGTATCAAAAGGTTATATTTTTTTGTGTTAAGTATAGTTAAAATGCATCAATTGATTATTTATACAGTGCTAATTATGTATTAACTTGTACCTGTATACTTATGTTTGAAAAAATGTATTTAATACTAAAATATATGTCATGAACAAGTTATGTATGTTAGTATATTATTCAAATGACACTTTGATAATGAATAAAAATAAAGAGGAAATCATCAATGTAAAATCCAAGTTCAAAATTAAAAGTACAGTAATGGGACTGTATATTTATAAGTATATGCTTGTATCAAGAAGACTGCTATATATAGTTTGTAAGAGTAGACAATATTATACATTTAGTAGGTTTTCAAATATTTAGGTGCCAATATCAATAATAAATATGACATGCAAGTTATAGAAATAAATTAACAGCTTATGAATAGCAGGGCTCTTTCATTTAATGCTACTATTTTTTGACAAATTGCTAAATGTATCCTGTGAATAAATAGTCACTTTTAGCTACTATTCTTAATTTTTGCAGATCTTAATCCCTAATTTAAGAAAATTTTAATTTTTAGCTAAAACATTAAACTTTGTAAAAAAAATATTTAATTTTTATATTTTGAGTGTAGAAAAAATGAACCTTTTTCAATCTTATAATTTTGTTTTCTCAAATATTAGTATAGTTATGTACCCAAGGATTTTGAGTATAATTTCTTCTTCACATTATTCATAAAAAAGTAAAGTAAAGTATAGACAGAAAGCCAGACATACTTTACACCACGGATATTCTTTGCTCTTCTAGTCAGATACTCTTGTCTTCTGTTTTGGGTATATAATATGTCATAACACATGGCATACACCAAAGGAAGGAACAGAAAGGTAGAATACAAAACCATATGTCTTTAATTCAGTCAAGAGGAAGTGCTGGGAAAGTCTAATATGAAACGTCTAAAGAGTAAAAATAAATTAAAAAAATATAAAGGAGAAAACGACTTAAGAAATTGTAACAGCCATTAATGCGACTCCGAGGATGGTAGAAGAGAGGTTGGCACTGTTCATAGATACTTTAGAGCACAACACTAAAATACTCTTTTTTTGAATAATAATTGTTATTTTTTATACATCTGTGAACATCTATTTAAAAGTGGCTTAAAAAACTAATTATATTTAGAAATCACATTTACACATAAATAATTTGGTGTGTGTTAATTTTAAGGTAAGCAAAAGTCTGTTTTCAAAATATTTTGATGTGGAAAATTTTTATGGTTTTTAGACTTCAAAAAAGCAACTACTACATTAAAATATCTGAAAAAATAAATACCAAAGGATAATTAAGGTTTTCTTTTTTGGTTAAAATTACAAAAATGATAAAATAACAATAATAACATACTAGAGCCATAGAATTTATGTATAAGGTCTATGGACTGGGAAGGCAGCATAGATAAAAAATTTTTTATTATCTATGGATAGCAGCCACCACCAACACCCATTGATTACGTACATGATAATAAAATGTGATAACATTAATCAAAACGTGTAAACACATTACTGCTTCTGCTTAACATTACATACCTTATATTTTGCCTGCCTACCTATATAATTTATTATTATTAAAGAAAATATCCATTCCGAATTATTGATAGTCTTTTTTTCTTATATACTTGTAAATACATTTCTGCGTACTCGCGTGACTTACACGAATCGCGCACGACGACATTCGAAAACAAACACTCGACACGGGCGTTCGTCATCGAAAATGTTTTCGACCGTGTTCACGATGCATACCTTTCCGTTCGAATAGTAAAACCCATCACCAACACCCGAGACAGATTATAGAGTTTGCGGCTGAGTCGACGACGGCCACACCTCCTGTAGCTTTCGTCGTTTGGTATCTCTCGCGGTGGGCCATACATCACTATGAGCTCGGACATCAGCACCAGAGACCCACAGAAAGAATATGAACTGATTCAGAGAATCGGTAGTGGAACGTACGGTGATGTTTATAAAGTGAGTTATCTTTCTGTTCGTTTTGATCTCATGGTTCATACCTTCGCAAGTTAACATGTTTCAATTGCTTTGATTATTATAGGCCAAGCGAATTTCCACGTCGGGACTGGCTGCTGTTAAAGTCATCAAGTTAGAAGCGGGTAGGTGCTAATAACATGTCTGTATATATTATTTCACTTAAATTACTATTTTAACTTTTTTATTGTAACACATACTCTCCCAACATACGACATACCTACCTAAATGCAACGTATTAAGTTGTAGTACAGTGGTTATGACTTGCTAGTAATTTGGAAAGAAACATTGTTAATGATTCCATCTGATAATATAGGTAGATATGATAAATGTAACTTATTTGCATAATTCAGTTATTGATTTGTTTCCTGTACAGATAATATTTGCCTATTTATTTCAATAAGAAATAATAGTTTGCTTTACTTTATTATTTACCCAATCACACAGCAATTATTTGATTGTAACTTACATATCATGCAATCATTAATTATTATTATCATATTAAGAAAATATTGTTCTTTTTTGTCTTAATAAGCAAAAAATATATTTCAAAAGTTAGGACTGTATATTGATGATAAATTAAAAATTTTATGGTATACAAAATAGTATTTATTAAATAATTGTGTAAATCATAATACTAATATAAATAGGTATATTACATAAATTCAATTATTATTTTTTAGCATTTATAATTCAAATTTAAGATTGATGTAATTTGAATCTTAAATCCGTAATTGGTTGTAGGTGTGATTGATTTTACAAAAACCCATTTTGGTAAAGTCACATTTTTACAAATGTTTTATGAAACTGATTTATTAATTAGTGGAGCTACTAAGTTAGTATTATAGAAATAGAAATTTCAAAATCTTTGTTGAACTGACTGTAAGAAAGAAAAATGGATTTATTGAAGAATGCAAATACCTTATCAGATAGAGATTTATTAACTAGTTTCACTTGACAATTGACATACATATTGTAACACAGGGTAATAAAGATTTTTATCATTACTTTGTTGCTAATATTTATTCTATCAAATAAATATACAACTAAAAAAGAAAATATCAGTTACTACTTTTCTTATTTAATGTATTGATTAAAACAAATTGCAGAAAAAATTGTAATTATTATTTTTTGCACTTTTTGTATATTACATCATATTTAGCATATGACATATTGGCTCTTATAGCTATTATAAATAGTATTTATTTTTATTACTATTAAACTTTTATTATTTTAACCTTTAAAACCTGAAATTTTAACCTAAAGTTATATATTAGGTTATTATACCAAATTATAACTACATCAATTTCAATTCTGTTCATTTAACTTTTTTTATAAGTTCTTAAAAACATTTTTAAATATTTTACCTTTATGAACAGTTTTTAAACTTTGTGATTACATAATCAAAAAATCTAAGAAAATGTTAATGATTAAATGTTATTGAGTTATTTTTATTTTTCATTAAAAAATAACTTTTAAATTATTTCTGAGTAGATAAAGGTAATAAATAAATATAATATAAAAATAGGTACTTTTGATTTATTATGCATTCATAACAATCAATTATGATTGGCTATAAAATATAATGATGAATATCCTGTTGTTAATTATGAATTATGTTTAAACTGAATATTGTGGCTAATAAATATGTACCATTTATATTTTATTTCAATGGGTTCTGCTTATTGTAATTAAGTTTTTATTAGATGTATTGATTATATTAAGTATTTCAATTTCTTGGGCTTACCTACATATATTTCAGTAAATTGATTCAAACAAATAGTTAAGTCTACTAACTGGTGGTTAGAATGAGCATAATTTACTGTGTCAATAATTATCTAAAACAGTTTATCAATTAATTTTTTATGCAACTTTATGTTTCATTGAATTTTGATTCTAAATATATTATGTTCTATGACTATTAAGAGGTCAAGAGGTGTGTTATATTATAATATCAAACTTTGAATGTATTAAAGTTATGTTGTATTATTCATGATTTTTGTTATATTCACTTTTTGTATTATTACTAAAACATTGCGGATTTCATAAATTTGGTAGGATTGAATTTTAAAGAGCAGTAATGTAGGAGCAGAGTATGATTACTGAATTTTACTTTTTTTGGCACTTCAAACTTACTGTTTTTTACTTAAATGAGAAGAAAAAAAATAAACAAAGATAACACAAATTAAACTATTAATTTGTAAGTTCTTTTAGTAATTTTAAAAAGTTAGAAATTGATACATTTTTTAGTAATTTTATTACATTAATGTTTGTGGTGGTATTCAATTAAAATTTGATTATAATTTATGGTAGTAATATACAGGGTGTCCCAGTTACGATTTAATAAATGCAATAACTTTTGTTCTATTAATTTTAACTTTTTTTTTGAAAATAATTTCTACATTATTGTACTTCAGAAATAATATTTAATTTAATTTATTTATTTATTATTTATTATTTTTTGAGATCATCCTATAGTTTTAAATTTTAAATTTTATATTACTGTTTTAGAAAAAATTCAAATTTGGGTCCTAATAAAAAAAAGAAACATACATTATTGTTGTAGTGTGATGATGCTGTAGTAATAATAATAAAAGAAATGTTAAAAATTATAAATAGAACAAAAGTTATTGAATTTTTCAAATCATACTTGGGCTTCCTGTATAATAATTAATAATATTACCATTATTCCTCTGAATGATAAAATACTGATTTTTTTTTTTTATAGTTGAAGAATAAAATAATACTGTCAGAAATATGTCAATTTATTTTGCAAGATAATTATTTAGGTTCTAAACAATATTAATAATAATACAATAATAGTACAATTATGATAAAATAAAACAATATTATACTAATTGGTAATATTATATAAATTGTTTTTTAATTAATCAGTGCCTTGCAGTGTATTACATCTTGTAATTTAGTGTTTAGATGTATATTTTTATATTATGTTGAATTATTTGTCCAAGAATGAACAGAGGGGTGGTTTTGTTATTCTCTATTTGTACAAGAAGCTTCTGACTTTTTCTCCTCTTTGTTCTGGTCCTATATATAATTGGTCTTATAACTGTGTTTTTAATATTTGGTTTTGATGGAGTGTAATTTTAATTAAAATAAAAATAAAAAAAATGCTGTTTTTTGTAGTGTTTACTTAACATTCACTCATACATTAAAGAAATACATTCTATTGAAATATATTTAAAGTATGTTAAACTAATTATTTGAAGCATGGTAACTAATATTCATAAAATGTTTGTTTTTATCTTAATTTTAGGTGATGATTTCTCCATAATACAACAAGAAATATTGATGATGCAAGATTGTCAACATTCCAATATTATAGAATATTATGGTAGTTATTTACGTAGAGACAAATTATGGATATGTATGGAATATTGTTCTGGAGGTTCATTACAAGACATTTACCATAGTAAGTATTTTTTAAAACAAATATATTATACAAAGCAAATATGAGTCTTTGTTTAATAATTTATGAACTTATAAAAGCTTGTAATATAATATTATATATGTGTGTGTGTGTATTCCCATAATATTTAAAGATAATTTGAATTTAGAATTTCTGGATGATCGAAAATTTTAATTTAATTTATTTATTTGCACTAGGTTTAAAATAATTTTTTTTTTTTTTTTGTATTTAGTTGTGAGTTATTGCCTTTAAAAAACAACAAGTTAGATAATAATAACAATAAAAATGCTTCTATTAGTTTAACTTTGGTTTCTTGCCCAACATCCACGTTTATTGAAATAAATAAATGTATTTTTAAAAAATATAAGTGTATAAACACTAAACTTTTCCAAAATGGGTCTTAGTTGTTTAAATAGTATATTCGTAGATATGTTGAATTTTAAAGAAACAAAATTTTTTTTTTTTTTTTTCTATAAAATGATCTAAATGTTTGTAAATATTGTGGGTTTTATATTAAGTATATTTAACAGTTGAATAATTTTTTCAATTTAATTATTTGTAATATGATTAATTTTGTTGTATTTTGACGTTTAAAGCTCTTATAGTTAATAATTGACACTACTGATTTAAAAAAAAAATATGTGAATATAAGTAGACATATATAAGATAGGTTTTATATAATTTGTAGCTTTTGAATAATAAATTTACCTAAGTTATGAATTTATAACAAAACTAAATCTGCCATTTTATGTCTTAAAATATAATGTGTGTGTGTTTGGGCCCACACTCGCCGCGCGTGTGTATTAAATTTTCCGTTCATATTATTAAGAATTTCAAATTTTATTAAAAAAACAAAGATATTGTCAAAACTCTTTATTTATTCCAATAGTGTTCAATTTGTTTTGAAAATGTTATTAAGTCTGAAACCACACTGTTCTTCGGTGAAAATTTGATTTATTATGAATTAAATGTCTTATGATTTCCATGATTAACAAATTCTAATTTTAGAAGTTTATAAAAAAATAATTAATTCACAATTTTTTTAAATTATTTGAGGACCGTTAGACATATAATTAATATATGAATAAGGTTAAAATTGTCAACTCATAGTAATAAGAATTAAATATATTATATGAAAAAAAGTGTTTTTGAAACAATATTTCAGTCTGTATTACACTATCTTGAAAATAGGTATACCGAACCCTAAACACACTGCCTTGTTCCAAGTAGTGCTGCAGTTGTAAAAATTTAAATAACTATACACTAATTTTATTTATATATTGCAAATGGGAGAAAGGGGTCAGAACCTTTAAAACCTTTATAATATGAAAAATATTTTGGCGAAAGAAAATTTTTAATATGTGAAAAAATGGTTTAACTTCTCAGTTAACTGTAGAATATAAAACTTGCTGATTAAAAAATAACTGAATTCCAACCGAGGAGCATAGAATACCCATTGTGTGAAGTATTTCCAGCATTTTTATCATAATTTCAAATGCTTATGAGAACATTCAAGAACACCTGTGGCAGACCACTGCTTACCCTGAAAAAGAGAAAAAGAAACCTGCGCACATCTATAGAAAAAACTGTTAAGAAATTGAAAAATATCCTAACATACTAATCTAAACATTTCAAGATTAGAAAAGTATTTACTAGAGGGAAAAAATCATTGTAAACCCTTTTTCTCTGCTCAGAATGTATAAAATAAAATAAATTTTTACTCACTCGTATTTTTATGTTAAGTTCCTAGTTAATTATACATAAATTTGGATCCAGAGCTGACTGATATATTATTATGAAGTTGAGAGGTGAAGCTAATTTTTTAGGGGGTTTCTTTTAGGCCACCTATATCACCTAACTCAATAAACTTTCTTTAATAGTATCAATACATGATAAACCACAATTTAATAACATGAAAAATTAATTAAGTATGATTATCATGTAATAAATAATGACATTAATTAATGAATTTGAGCCATTCTATATAATATCTTGTGAATACATAATTTAGTATAAATATTTTTGTTATGATAGAAATTTATTTTTGTTAGCAATCGTGAACTCAATATTTTTATTTTTGGTTTTAATAGTTATGACAGTACATTTAGGTTTAATAATGAATGAATAAGTTATAATCTTGTATTAATAAAATTTAATTTTAGTTGTGTTAGGTTTCTACTATAGATCTCCAAATATAGTGGTAAATGTTTTAAATTATAAACATGAATCTTTTTATTTTCCAACAATCAACGGTAATTGATTTAAACACCATAATTCATTTTCTCAGTGGTTTAAATTCATGTCAGTTAAAAATCCATTAATGATTTTTACCCTTATTTATTTTTCCAGTGTAGTTTACACACTTGCTTACTAATTTTACATACAGCGAATTTTGATAATTTTTAATCTGAGTTTAGAGCCAAACATTAAAGGCAAATTAATGAAACAAATGAAACAATATATATTAAATTGTAAAAAATACAATTTGTGTCAGTGGGCACCATTTCAGTATTTTCTAGGGTAGGGTAAAATGTTAACAGGCCTAACAATTACATAAAATAATTATGATTTTTGCTTAAGGTACAACTATAACCAACTGAATGATTTGTTAAGAATAAATAATGATGCGATCTTTCATAGTCTGGTGAGCCTATAATGATAGTATGTTATGTGGCTGTATATATTATGTTAACTTTATTGGGTATAGAGACAGCCGTAGTGTATTTGAACTGGCCCAAATTAGCTATTTCAAAACCCAGAGTAGAGCAAATACGTACTCTACTCCTGCCACCCCTGATTTGTGTCATTACTTTGTCTCTAATTGTTGGCTTATGAACTTAGATTATAATCCATCAGAAGCCACAGAACTCACCATGTATTTAGGTAATATGATAAAAGTCTGAGTACCAATATGTTATTTCCATTAAAAGTTATCTAAAAATTGAATATAACATATGTATATTTATAGTAATAGATTTTAAGCTATAAGTAAAATAAAAAAATGTGAAATGCAACTACAAATTCTAAAAAATCATTGACATAAAAAAATTAAATTAAATTGTATGATGTATTCTATTAAAAACAAAATGTATTAATTATTTTTAGGGAACAAATTTATATGTTAATACATATATTTCTTAAAATAAACATTTTTAAGTCTAATTAAAAGTATGCACAATTTGAATCATTCATATTAAATTAAAACTAATTTTACTATTAAATTTTTTTTTTGCATATTTAAATTTTAATGTATAATGTTTGTAATTTGTTTTAGCTTATATTTCCTGATATTCTTATTTTAAGCTATACAAATTTTACTAAATAAAGTAAAAAATAAAAGCTATTTTTATTTTTTATATATAACATGTAATACATTAGAACAGCAGTTCTTAACCTTTGTTTTTTAGAAACAGATTTTTAGAAAAATATTGGTGTTCAGATCTCTAATAAAGGTTAATCTATTCATTTTCTACGATTTTTTTAAGTTTGTGAATAATTTAATAATTTTGTCAATTATGTTATAATTTAGGGTTCATAACTTATAACTTTAAAAAAAGATGTTTTAAGCACTTTAATATGGTCTTAAAAATATTCATATAAGTGCTTAAATATGAACTAAAATTACTAAAATATGCAAAAAAAACATCAAAAAAAAAAATCCATTATGTTTAAAAAAAAAAAATTAAATAATATTGTATCTGGAAAATTGTTATTGTATCTGGAAAACTAATGGCTCTCATTTGTACCGTAGTTGTTCAGCTAAAAAAAATAATAATATCGTTGCGTTCCTATATGTTGTAAATAAATATAATAACTAATATTATAAGAAGAAGAACTAGTTTATTAAGATGATTCAATTACAAATATAATATCATATTATATTATATATCTAATTATATTGGATACAAATCTAGTATAATTATTTATTATTATTAAAAATATATTTTAAAGGATATGGAACTGAAATAGACTAAAAAATGCTAAATATCAATTAGAAAATTTCTAAATATGTAAAAATGATGTCAGAAAAATAGAAAAAAAACTAAGAAGCACTTATACTTGGAAATATGCAGAAATATGCAACATAAAATTTTGTATTTAGCTTCTTAGTTATCTGAGTTATGAGCACTGGTCATAATCATGGTAATAATATGATGTCAATTGATGATATTATTGATGACTTATTTAAAAATTATTAAATTATTTGTAAACTTAAAAAAATCGTAATAAATAAACAGATTAACCTTTATTAAAAATTTAAGTACCAATATTTTTCTAAAAATCAGATTCACAAAATGACTATTTTGAATATTTTCCAAAACTGTAATATAAAATTTGAAAATTTGGGCTAAAAAATGAAAAATTGTGTACTTTGCTCGCCGGGGTGTTCTTCGTATGTCGGGTGGGATATTCTTGACGGGTGTATTGAATATTAAAAAAATGATAAATCATTTCTTCAATAAAACAATTCTGAATGGAGCTTTAACTAATATATAACAATAATTATCAGTTTAAAAGAATTGAATATAAATGGTGAACTATCATTTATTTTGTTACATACAACATTCACGATAAACAAAAATTGATTTTCATTTATTCACATACATCTGATGAATATTCCATAAATAATTTCAAATTACAATAAAATATAAGCATCATAATAAAATAAAATAAAGTGGCTATAGTTATCGTAAATCAACATTTATAACATAATTTTTACTAATGTGTATATAGTGTATATATTTTTGAAATTTTTTTGAGATTTTTTTGTAACTATTTTTAATAGTTGGTGAAAGTTTAAAGTCCCTAGCTGCATTATTTTAGAAGTTATGTCAAAAAGTAATTTTCAATTTTACGGAAATTCTGGTAATTGTAAATTTTGCTGTTTTTTTGTCAATTTTTGGAATAAGTAATGAGAAATTGGAAAAATGGCATCTTTAAGGTACCATCTGGGTATGATTCCGGTTCTATAGAGATACTGATCGAAAATTTTGGACAAGTATTTTTATACGAAATAGTGTTCACAGTAAGAGGGAGAAAAAAAAATTATTAGTTTCTTCTGTAGTATAATGCTGTAGAAATAATTTTCAAAAAAAAAAATTAAAATGATTTATTTAATACATCAAATATTTTAGATTCTGAACGAAGTGAAGAAGCTTATGTTTTTACAATGATATTTATTTATTATTATTATTTTTTTTCTTCCTCTGTGAATATTTTTTTGTAGAGAACTACTGGTCCAAAAGTTTCGATCAGTAACTTTATAGATCCAAAATCGTACCCAGATTGTACTTTTGAGAGGTCGTTTTTCAAATTTCTCAATATTTTTTTTTTAAAATGCGAAAAAACTGAAAAAAAATTGTCAAAAAACGGCAAAATATGCAATTACCGCAATTTCCGTAAAATTGGAAATTACTTTTTGACATAACTTCTAAAATAATGCAGCCAAGGATTTGAAATTTTCACCAACCACTAAAAATAGTTACGAAGACATGTCATAAAAATTTCATCAATTTTGAGTTAAGTACAGCATTTTGGAAATTTCTAATTTTTTGTTAGTTTTTATGCAATAAAATTTTTGATTTTTGATATTAAGACTTGAAATTTTAATATGATCTCACTGACATATGTGTCTAATTGATCTGAAAAAATCTCAAAAATCGTT
>JAIPRM010013498.1:0-11393 GCA_025469315.1 Stegophylla sp. TES_Ste_2020
AATAATGCAGAACACGTATGGAACGGTGTATAGTAATGGGTGGGGAGCATATAGAAGGGGATCACATTTAATAATTGTAATTTTACAAATAAATCATTTTTATAACAAAAATCCCGTTTTTAAATAGTCACACCTCGTAGTTAATAATTTAAAATATTTTTGTTTCAACATGCTTTCGAAAAATAAATAAAAGCACATCAAGTATTTTCACTACGTTTTTAAAAACGTTGTTTTTTTTTTACCTATATCGTAACGTCTTTTTGTGCACTACTTTTTGCGGACTTAACGAACCGCCACGGGACTGACGACTATGTAGAAACGATTTTAGTGAAAAACGTTAGCGAACGGAGTGAATTAAATACGAAATTCGAATTCTCAGTGGAGCGAAGAATGTATTGATTTTATAAATATGTGTGTGTGTGTGCGCGCGTTGTTCCCCTCATATGTATGGAAACACGATTTTGGGTAAAAATACTGGATCAAAAATTTCGATCAGTAACTTCGTAGATCCGAAATTTCATCTTGATGGTGATTTTGGAAGGTCATTTTTCTATAATCAATACTTTTTCAAAGCGCTGAGAAAAACAGCTCAAGAATTGACAAAAAGTGGAAGAATATGCCATTACTGGCATTTTCATAAATTAGATTTAAATTTTTAAGTTTTTGACATAACTTAAAAAAAAAATGGAGTTAGTGAAGTTGCAACTTTTACCACAGAATAGATTAATCAGAATGGACACTGATAAGGATTTACATAGGAAGCATAGGGTTTTCTGAAAAACTAATCCGCCATTTTGTTGGAGGAAAAATCAGGATGACCATATAACCCCCAAAAAAATATGTTGTGAAAAATTAGTAAACTATTCATAAATCAATTTTTGATTTAACAATTCACTTAAATTAAAAAGCGTCTCACAACAAAATTCATTCTAAAGAATTATGTATTTTGTGAACAATGTATGACTTATAATAAAAGAAAAAGGTAAAATAAATAATATCATAAAATATATTAAGTTCAAAATTATTTATTAAACAAATCTTCATTTTCTTTTATTCCACAATACTCACAGATCAAGTATTCTCACATGAAAAATAATAAAAAAAAAGAGTGTACTTCGTACATCAGGGTGTTGTTTGCACGTCAGGCGAGATACTCTTGACGGATGTATAGAATTTTAAAGAAACGATAAATCATTTCTTCAATAAAACAATTCTGAACGAAGGAAGTTAATAATAAAAGAAAAAAAATGCAAAAAAATTTGGGATGCCGGGCTAAAATCGAACCCCAGTATTGTCGTGTGATGGCCCGGTTCTGCCACGACTATGCCACGCTACCTTACTTGACCTTATAGGTGAAATAGTAGGTATTTAGTATAATAACCGAAAATATTGAATTTTCAAAATAGAATAAATAGTTAGAAAACTATTGTTGCACGTGGATTTTAATTCACACAGTCGTATTCAGCATCGAAAAATACATAAGATGCAATATAACATTACCTATCAACCTTTCAATCTTTCGTGTGTTAGGAAATATGCAATAAAATAAGTGATTTATCCGATTTTTTTTTTATTTAACTCTTGTAAAATGTTATTATGTCACTATTCTGTGTTATTATGTCTATGCCCACAACGTAGATATTATTTAGTCTTGGTAAATATCACAACAATATTATCACAATTTAATAAATGATAATATTTCCTCCAACAAAATGGCCGCCAATTATTGATAATATTTCAGAGTGTCCAAGGCCTGCTTCTACCAACTACTAAAAATAATCACATAAACATTTCAAAAACATTTGACTTATTTTGTAGTACAAATAGGATATTGGAAATTTCTCATTTCACGTTTTTTTTTTTTTTTTAAGTTTTTATTTTGTAAAACTTTATTACTTGGACACTAAGAACTGAAATTTTAATATAACTATACGCATACGTATTATTAAAGGTACCGAACAAATTCCGAAAATCGTAAGTCTATTTATAAACTTATAAAGTAAGAATTTCCGCAGAATTCATTAGTTTTACTTAGTATTACACTTTTCAAGAAAAATAATTAGGTCAACCGGTATTTAGCAAACTTAATACCTAGAACACTTCAAACAACTCGGCGAATATTTTAGAGAAAGAAAATTTTTACGGACGAATAATTCAAAAATTTAGAGGGTTTCCGTGGAAATGAAATCGAAAAGAGTACAGTTAAACTTACTGGAAATACCGAAATAAATATTATTATTTAAAATAAACATCATTGTAAAAACAGTAGTTTCTTCACATCGTCCAGAATCTAAAAATTAGGTTTTCTAAATGACTATTTTGATTTTTCCATAAATTTATAAACTACACAATTAAATTTTAAGATCCATAATTTACAAATTTTTTGGAACGCTGTTGTGGTGCATTATTTCAATATATTATATTATAAAAAATAAAAAAAGTGAAAAAAATGATTATTATAAAAAGAGTAATCGCGTTTGTCGACTAGATCAGGGATGTCTTGTGTAATGGGTAGGTGGGTATTCGTAAACAATTAGCATTCCTCGAATATTGCACACTTGGGCCGCCACTGTGTAGCGGGCAGGCGATTTCAAACCAAATTGATTGCCAAAACGTGATAAATTATTTTCTCGACATTATACGCGTACTACGTTTGTCGTGCAATTAATCATAATATTATTCTTGTTTAATTGTGTAGGTACCTTAATTTGGCACGAAAATTAATATTAAAATATCTGATGACTTCATTAAAATATATATTTATGTTTTTCCCGTGAAGTACTTTCGTCTCGTTATGTGATTGCCAATGGTGAAAATGTCAAAAGAATAAATAAATTAAAAATTTTATGTATAAACACACACACACACACAAGTACACGTGTATAAAACCGAGTACGGTGAACGATCGATTAAAACAAAAGATCGCCCGGAGACGAAGCCAATAATTCCAGGTGTGTTTTAATTGCGAGCAACTCGACGAATAAGATCAAACCCGAGAATGCATAATTAATTGGTTGTTATTGTGCCGTCGGTTTTCGAAAACAATTTACTCGGTAAATTTATGCAAATGTTAAACATGCATAATTCTCGCGAGACGTGGGGGAGCCCTCGCACAATAATCTATAATACGTCGTTTCAAACGGTTTAATAATTAGTCGATATAATATCAATGGGCGACTACGAGTTGGTTCCCTTTTGTCGAATTGGTTCCCGAGTTGTCTACAGGTAACATACGAATTGGTTCCTGCAAGATTTCATGATAATACAACCATGTTAAATTACATTTTCAAATTATTATGATATATTCAACCAGCAACAATATCCTTCTCATTTAAGAAATATTTTAATAATAAAAAATAATATTTCCCTATTCATGACTATCAGTAGATTCTGTACGTATTTGGGCACTCGTCGCTTCGCTTTGCTCCATCTATATACACCCCTAGACTTGTTGTGCAACGTGGGGATATTTTGGTAATGAAAAGCCAAAATTTATACAAGTCCAACGTTCAATATTTCCGAATAGTTCTTTTTGGAATCTGTATTTGATTCATTTTTATCCGGGAACCAATTTGTACACTTTATTTGACCCGGGAACTAATTCCGCGTTTCCCAAATCAATCATAGACGAAATTATGCGTTAGTAGTATCGATTCTTCGGATTATCTGTGCACCCACAGATTGGAATAAAAATTTAACTTAAAAATAAACCTAAACAATATGTCCTGAGCAAAAAGGCCCCTCCCATCAATATTTTATGTCCTGCGGGGCCTGGCTGTTAGGTTCCATGCTTGATCAGGGTCTGGTTGAACAATTCTGTAGAAATAACAACAACCGAATATTTAAATAACGTACAATTTTCTGTTTGGAAGACCTAAAATTAAATTGGTCCTGGATTTAAATTTCTTAGAAACTAGCGAAAAATAAATTTCAAAAACGTGTATAAGGAGGGAACACACACACACATACACACTAAATCTGGCACCGTTTGAGGGTAATGGCTAGGGCTGTGAATTTAATGCACTAAAAACGCTTAAAAAAATGCATTAAAAATGTCAAAAAAATGCAATGAAATATGTACTTAAAATGCAAAAAATGCCAAAAATTATAGTATAAAATGCATGTAAAATAGTTTCGATTTAACTTTTATATTTATATTGATATTATAGTAGATTAAATTTTACATGCTTAAAAATATGTTTATTCAATAAAAAAAATAAATAAATAAATGATAATATAATTGTTAGTTGAATTTGAATTTTATATAATGTTATTCATCAGAAACATTTAAAAATTTTTTTCTTTTTAATTTGACGTATATACAGCCCGTATAAAACAAAAAAAAAAAGATTTTCGAAAGATGTTATTTGACGAAATTTAATTAAAAATACCGAAAAATGAACTAAAAAAGGAAAACATGACTTATAATGCAAAAAAAAAAATGACCTAAATAATTAAAAACGTCGAAAAATGCAAGATAAAAGTTTCATACATGGATTCGTTATTACATAATTCAAATTATGTACTTACGAAGATATGTTTCATAATCACAAAAAAAAAAAAAAATTCACTTTCCTACAAATTCACAGCCCTAATAATGGCCATTGGGTAATAATACTTATATTATCGTAGGATAAAATTTGATTTGTACTTTTTATATAATGCTGTTCATAATATTATCGACTGTCCTGAGTTACTTAACCGTTTGTCCTTTTTGGTCCCACAACGTTCCACCAGGTCTCATCTTACTTTTTATATCCCCAACAAACGATCTAACTACGCGATGAATAGCCCGGTTTACCGTATTATGCAACTTAACAATAAATATAACATTGTCTTATTTTCTTTTCACTCATTATGTAGCCTTAAGCAATATTTAAATTACCAAATTTCAGGTAATGACTTATGTTAATATTAAATTTTACATTTTTCATACTTATTATTTATTATTTATTATTTATTCCTCATACTTTATATTAATTTAACACTCTACATTGTTTATTTTATATTATTTATTTAGTACTCTGCTTGTTCTATGTTTTTATGAACGGGGTAATTAATTTTCATCTGCATCACTGTACACTTTTTTTCTATGTATGTAATTGGGTTATTATGCCCGTTTGAAAAATAAATAAATTATCATATACAATAATAATAATAATATACTTTAATTAAAATCGGAATGGTGAGCGGAGCAAAACGTTTTGCACACGTTGACACTGGACCCTCTAACGCGTCGTCGTCGTCGTCGTCACATGACGTATTCTATGCCGCCAACCACCTCCTTATTATGTAAATTAATCTCAGACCGAATTTCATGCCATATAATGTTATATATATATATATATATATATCCGTATATCTGTTGCGTGAACTGTGTTACTATTTGCCCCACGTGTGTGCCGGGGTTGAATGACGTGCGTGTTGGACTTTATACACACTGCATTATGATATACCCGTTCGCGAAACAAAACGCAGCTGTATATAATATTATTACTATTATAATTATAATACTCGTGTTGAATTTATCTCGCAGGTCGTCGTGTATGAAACACCTGGTAGCGCGGGCTTTTACAATCGAATAATGTCTGTTCGACGTAGGGGTAATATATTATGGTGTGTTGTTTGCGCGCGTAGGCACACGGCACCGCTATTCGGCGGGCGAAATGTCAAAATTTGGACAGATAACCAAAAAAAAAAAAAATCAAATAATAAATAAAAAAAAAACATTGTATCTGGGGCATACTATTAACACCAAATAGCGCACGAGGTATGCATCCCGGGAATAAGAAAGTAGCTCGGTAATACGTGGTGGGTGATTTTTTTTGGGGTTTTTTTTTACCACACGTGTCTTACTACATCGCCGAAAATTCAAGGACGCTGCGGAAATTTCATAACCATGGTGGCTAATTTTGACGGACACTTAACTTCCAGTGACGGTGAAAAAAAAAATAGTACAACCGATTTGTTATCGTGTTTAAAATTTTGGAAAAGCATTTTATATCGTGTCTTATGTCAAACACCTAAAGTTCATACACCCATTCCAATAATTTAACCTTTGGCTTCTGTAGGTACAAAATACCTTACCTTACCCACTTAAATCCTCACTCCCATCTCTAACTGTAACTACTGAAATAGATATCCAGCTGTAACAATGTGGCAATAATTATTTATTAATAACTGTTACACGCTGTGATATTATATGTTTAATTAATAACATAATATGAGATCAGAATGTTTTATGTTCGTATATTTTCTTACGATAACAATGATTTTTGTTCGATCCACTCCGATTAGATAAAATTCAAAATGGCAATTTTGAAAACCTAATTTTTAGAAAAGCACTGGTGCTTAAATCTAAAAATTTAATCCGTTCATTATCTGAAAAGTTTTCGAGTTGGCAAATAATTTAATAATATTTTTAAATAAGTCGTAATATTACCAATTTTTGACGTCATAATATTATTATTATTTACTTTTTATACATACATATATATATATATATATATATGTATTTGACAAAATTATTAAATTATTCACAAACGTAGAAAATGAACGGATTAACCTTTATTAGATATTTATGTATCAAAATTTTTCTAAAACTCAGGATTACAAAAAGGCTATTTCGAGTTTTTTGTTTTTTTTTTTTTTAAATAAATATAAAATTTCATGTTTAAAAATTTGGGATATAGAAAAAAAAATGTACACATTATTGCCGTAGCGCAATGCTGTAGTAGTAATTTCCAAAAAAAAAGTTGAAAATTATTTTATTAATGAAACAAAAGTTATTGCATTTGTCAAATAGTACCGAGACACCCTATATCATTATATTCCTGGAAATATTACGTTTTCAATCGAACGAATAAATTGTGACCTGCAGTCTAGATGATAACAAACTCACGTGACTTTATGATATGATATTATGTTATTCGAAAAAAAAAAACACATATTGACATCTGACATTCGTCTAAACAAACATCACAACCACCCTTTAGGTAAATTCATCCGGATTATCCGCACAAAGTGCGCAGTTTGCAATAAACATATTTATAGTAGTTGTAGATATCGTCACTTTTAGGTGCTAATAACTGTTCTATTACCAGTGGACACAAAACGTAAACCGTAAAAGCTTCAAAGTTATTATTCTATTCTTAGAATAATGATAATTATTGCGCGTTTTTATCGCCACGTCGCTCGCGTTGAGTAATAACTACTTTTAGACAATACAATATAATGTGATAATATACCATTATGGTTTATCACCTTGCGCTTTTGGGTCGGTTTTGGGGCCTCGAGGGTGTAATAACATCGAGATTCAAAATTTTTGAAAAACTGGTAACTAATATTAATTTCTACATCACTTAGTATCTATGAAAATATTAAAAATTTGGCACTGTTGTAATTGTGATTGTACCAACAGGAGAATGATGCACTGATAACACAAATACAGTTTGTTGTGAATTAGGAAGACTATATTACTTAAAAAACATAAAACGGAACAAAAAAAAAAAAAAATGTAATATTATAATATTTCATCACGAGAAATACTTAGCAAATATAATTTCGAAATTTTGGCAACGTTATTTAATGACATAAGCACGAAGATGAAGGAATTTGAAAAAGAACAAAGCAACTAAGTTTTGGTTAGTAATAAAAACAACGATTTAGATTTTGAGTGAAGTAAATAAGCAAGTGTTCTTACAGTGATGTTCATTTTTTATTTAATTTTTTTTATGGGTACACATTTTCCGCGATTTCGTATAGAAATACTCGTCCAAAATTTTCGACCAGCAATTTTTTGAATCAGTATTTGCCTCAATTAGATAATTTTGGGAGTTCATTAATCTAAATTCCTTAAAAATTTTGAAAAAACCACTCAAAAGCTAGACGCTTCAAAATCTTCTTTTTTTTTTTAATCCAGAGTTTATGAAAATTTAAATATAAATAGACAATAATGTAGAGAATATTTTAATTTTTACTTAATATCTAATCCCCCTGATCTACTTTAATAAAAAAAAACTTGTACACTGTATTGGGTTCTATCATGATGGAATCGATCGTACTTACAAAATAAGTTAACGACAGAAACGACATGTCTCGTGAGCAAAATTATGTAAATAAATAGTTGCTTCGTAAATGCGAAGAATGCGAGTGACAATTTTTTTTTTTTAATCTGCAAAGTGCGATTACTGACACGAGTTGGACAGTTCTAAAAACTCCTAAGTGCGATATCTAATCTAGAGTTTCTCATACAAATTTAACAAAAGACGTTATTTTCTGAATTAAATAATAATTTATTCAGGGGCTAAAATTGTGTGTAGTACGAAATATTGATTATTTAGTACAAAATGAAATAGTGTGTGAGGATTGCATTATAGCAACTGATATTTAATTTTGTTATTGCAATATTTTGTTACTAATTCAAAAATGTTGTTGATTTTGTTCGAAAGATCTGTTAAATATCGTGAAATGACATGGTCCTAATAAATTTGTGATATGATAACATTAATAAATTATTGATTAATAATTTTTATTAAATACATAGTATTGATTTATATCCTACTAGTAGTAGACCTACCTTACTAAATTTTAGAAATTCCTAAGTATATTATTTCAAAATTGTATTTTTTAATGTTCTGTTTTACAGACCCAAAATATAAGCAATATATTAGTTAGTATAAAGTATGTAATACGAAAATTTAAATATTTTAGTCTGTGAATTTATCGGTTTTGATAATAGTAGTTACTGTACAATAATACGATATAATTTCTACAACAAAGAGTAATATCACCAGTGTGTGTGTGTGTGTGTTTTTGTGTGTGACACTGATCTACGTCAGTTGAGTCTTAGAAAGTTTCTTTTTTTCTCTGACAGATTGCCGAAATATATTATTATGAATCAATAAGTCATGGTAATAATAATTATAGTTAAATTATATTAAATTGTGTAAAAAATTACATAACACGTAATTTATATTTAGAATTTATTAATTACATATTAATTTATTTTAAACGCGTTTATATACACATTTACGTTATTTTTCAAATATTGCGTCAAACTTACTTCTGTTTGTTTTATTCTATTTTTTAGTGAAATTTTCTCAATGTGCAATGTCACTGTTGCCTCTGAGAAGTATTCAACACCAGGCACTTCGGGTTTTGAAATTTTGCCGTTAAAATCTTATTAAAACATCTCATAATAAAAAAGGTTGACACATTTAATTTTTTTTTAAGTTTTACGGGAATTTTCGCATATTTTTAGGTCGTTAAAATCCTATTACCAGTGACAGTATTGTTATTTGTTAATTATTTATCGTATGAACCTGTAACTCGTGGTTGCCCGACCGACAACAATAAATTAATGGTGAGAAAATGTCGAGAACTTCCCTTCACTAACCACCGGCTATCGCCTATGCTTTGCGGTTTACACGACTCGATCAATCACACTCTTTAGTATTTTCTGGATCTGCGCATAAATGAATTACCAGATGGGTTTTTTTCAGATAAACGATTTTCCCTTCGTTCCGTCGTACATGCACGCACACACACACACACACACGAGGTAAACGATTACACTTTTGAAACTTTGAGCAAATCCTATGGACGTATTGGTTATACTAAGATTTTTTTTTTTAAATTCCGACAACTGCGAACGAAAGCTATTTATTTAATTTTTATTCTCCTGTCAACGTCTTCCACCTCTCAATCGAATACGTTATCGCGTCTGTACGTTTGGCATAGGTTTCCGATGAAAAATCTGACGGAATGATATTTCAAAGAATTTTTATTTTTTTTTTTTTACCATCCAGTAGTTTTAAGGAGAGTTTTAATTTAAAGAGAACTAGTGTTGGCTCGGTAATAATAAAAATGATGCGAACAGTGGTGAATACAAAATCGACGATACAAGTTACGTCTTATAGTGTTGTACTTAAGTTTATTATTTATTGATCAAGCATTTTTTAGCTTCCTTGTCAGTTATACTTTACTTATCTTTGCTTTATTTTACTTGACTTTACTTTAACTTACCCTTACTTAACTTTAGTTTTTTTTTTTTTTTTTGCCAATATTTTAAGCGTTTAATTCTATAATAATATTAAATAGGTTTTTAGGGCATATAATAATTGTCAGCCCTATAGTAATTGCATTTGTCAAATCATAATAGGACAACACTCTGCGTATAATATTCGTCCCGGTCTCCGACGTAAGTATTTAGATTCCGACGTATACGACGCCCGTAGTGTAATATCGTCGTTTTCAGTATTAAGCCCCCCCCTCCTTCCCCGTCGCAAATCGCAGTATTGTAATGTCGAAATTAAATTCCGATACGAAATCTCACTCGTACACACACACACACACACACACACACACTATTAACCGTCGTCGGACCGCAAGTTCGGTTTTATGTAAATTTAATAGCGAAACGTATATTTTAAGCTATTGCGAACATCCCGCAGAATATTTGTTTTGTACATAGCGGTCCCTTTGCGGGGTCCATTTTTGGCCCTGCCGGCCGCTCTTTGACGAGAAATTAATGTAAAATCGTTTTTCCGTGGGAAACGCTTGAAAATATCCGTGCCCAGCAATCGCCGCCAGTGGCATAGATACGATTTTATTTTTCTGGAGAGGTTTAGAGAAATGTATAATTAATAACGGTTTTCAACATTAATATATTAGTAGATTAAAAATGTTCATATTGTAAAACACAATTATTATCTGAACGTATTTTGTTTTCTCACTCGTTTAATATTATCTATAGAATTTGGGTGGAATTTTCTAAAAAATTAACGAGAAAAATGATGACAACGAACGATAATTTTTAAACAAATTTATCATTTTATATTTTGAAAAATTAATGAAACCCAACGTAAACCCTCGCGCGTAAAACGTACGATTATAATATCATTATTGTATTGGCTTATCGTATAAAAACTCAAAAAGCCGGTATACTTTACACCATGGTTATTTTTCTCTCCTCAGATGAAATACTTGACGGTTTTTTTGAACTTTATATAAACAAATTATCATTGTTTTGATCATAAAAACAATAAGTTTCAGTTTTTCAATATTCAATATAAAATTGACTATGTTTGTCGAACAATATTGTTACATATTATGTATTTATTCTATCCAAAATTCATCTATGATATGGTATTGCTCTATAGTTAACATTTTAAAAATTTAAGCATCATTATTTTTGGAATAGGTAGGTAGTAACCGAGTGTTCACTAATGTCGACAATGGAAGATAACGTTCAAGTTTCAAGTCATGTTCACGCCAGATTACGTGAACGGCAAAAATGTATATATTATATAATATGGCAATTATAATAATTGTTAATTATGGCAATCTTTTGGCTAGCGGTGCGATCGCATGTCTTTTCGTTGCGTGATCGT